>CAUYQV010168105.1:0-69416 GCA_963574575.1 Galagoides demidoff | reverse complement strand
GGATGGGTATTCTGTTGTCTGAAAGCCGTAACAAGTCACCCGGAGAGGACGGAGGAAGCCTTGCCTGGTTCTTAGGGAGCCTGAAGCACTAGCTCTGAGCGCAAGTTGCTGGTATCAACCAACCAGGCCAGCAGAGCCTCTCCTCACAGGTCGGAGGTGCGGCACTGGACCGAGAGTTGCCTGCCTCAGAGCTAGGTACCCACAGGTGCGAGAAGGCAGTGCTGGGAATGGGTGTGACGGGCCTGTCAGTCAGCAGTGGAGGAACAGCCTTCCTCCCTTCCTCAATGGTGTGTCATAGGGCCTGGAAACATTTTTTCTCTTAGATCATTTCAGCCACTAATCATTGCCTGCGAGATGCTATTTCAAGACCTTGCAAAGACTACCTTCCTCTGCAGAAATAGAGATACAGCAGGGTACCTGGTTCGTAAAAAGTGGGGACA
This sequence comes from Galagoides demidoff, assembly GCA_963574575.1. Taxonomy (NCBI): domain Eukaryota; kingdom Metazoa; phylum Chordata; class Mammalia; order Primates; family Galagidae; genus Galagoides; species Galagoides demidoff. Next base: position 68,976 of record CAUYQV010168105.1, on the reverse strand, counting down.
CACCAAGAATCTCCAGCAGGAGCTTATCTGTGGTGGGCCTTGCTTGTGCAGGTGCTGCTAGGGTTGGGGGTTCAGGTGGTGGCTACGACACAGAGCAGAAGTGATGAGGAAGGGCAGGAAAGGAAGCGCAGCTAAGCTCCCTCTGGAACCTCCAGCTAGGAGAGAATTAATTCCAGGCATGCTCTGGGATGACTTAGAAAGACCATACAAACCCACACATCAGCATTTGGGTGAAGTTTTCCTCCCTCCCTCCCTTTCCTTCTGCAGGCAGAATAATGAAGATTCCCCAAAGATATTTGTTTCCTAATCCCTGGAATTCATGCATATATTACCTTGTATGACAAAGGGGAATTTGCAGATGTTAATTAAGTTTTAAAACAACTTAGAGTGAGGCATTATTTGGATTACTACATCAGAGCCATATGATGGGAGAAGGACGAGATTCATTACTGCTGACTATAAAAGGCAAGAAATGGATCCTCCAGCCCTAACACGCCTCCTTTCCAGCCCCCCCACCCCCTGTCCCCTCCTTCTTAGCTGAATAATTAGGTACAAATAATCCAATACTTAATCTAGCTGAGATTGAACAAAATAGGCATTTTTCTCTCAAACAGATTTAGAGAAAAAAAAAGCTCTTTGTTCTATTCTTGGAACTTTCGTGTAAGTTTGAAATTATTTCCAAAACATCTACTGTAATATTCATATATTTGCTTGAAAGTGCTTTTGGCATTGGAGACATTATTCTTAACATTTTTTAAATTGAAGCATAATTTACATGCTGAATATTCAGACTTTTTAGATATATAATTCAATGAGTTTCGACCAATGTATACAGTTATTTAACCACTACATACAACACACGGAAACCATAGCTATGAAGGTCTCTTACTTTTAAAATTGTTAGAGAATTCGTTGGATTTTAGAAATGCTTTCATTCAACTGGGCACAGTGATCCATGCCTAACTGGGCACAGTGATACATGCCATAATCCTAGCACTTTGGGAGGCTGAGGTAGGTGGATTACTGGGCTGCAGGATTGAGACCGATCTGAGCAAGAGTGAGACCCCATCTTAAAAAAAAAGAAATGCTTTCATTTATCTTATCGGTATAAATATTAAACCTGTTAGTACGTTTTTCTTTCAAATATTCAGATATATAACCTATAATACTAAAATGTTTGACTTTAAAAGATTAAAAATTTTACCATAAGCAAACAAAAATACAGAAAACAAGATCCATCCTTCACCGAAGAAAATGCTTTCATTTCCCCTCCTTTTCCTAGTAACGTGCACAGGTGCAGTGCGGGCAGAGACGTGCTTCTGCCAAGAGAAGCCTCCTTAGTCCCAGAAGCAGCCCTGCCCCCTGCCTCACGTCTCCCTGGCTGTTGCTGGCACCCTCCCTGAGGTGTCAGGCTCCCCAGGGATTCTCAATCCATCTACATGCTCAGCTGTGGGCTGTGGGCACTTAATCCCCCCTTGTCCTAAGTCTGGCTGGTGGGCTGAGAAGCAGAGATATGAAACTTCACCTGTGCTCAGCTCTCACGGGGGCTTGGAGGAAAGGAACTGGAAACAAATCCATCGTTCACTAAAGAAAATGCGTTCATCTCACAGGTTCCTTAATCCATTTCCCAATGTTCTCCCAATATCACTGTCTTTGCAGGAGGACAGGAAAGTCGACTTTTATCACAATTCAGAGGTGCAGTGAGATTTTTATTCTCTGTAATTGGAACTTTGTCCTGAGCCCTCCTGGTAGCCTCCCCACTGGATACTTGGAGAAAATGAACTATACTGTATCTCCAACACAATGGGAAGCTTATTCCCTTTAAGTGGAGTTCAGTCTCTGTTAATACATTGCCTACCACACCAGAAAAAATTTTTTTCCTTGGGGTCACAGTGTTTTCTCAGGTCAAGATAGATCAAGAGACATGTGAGTTATACATGCTTCATGAGGCCCTGGGCTCAAAACTAGCGTAAGTTAAATACAACTCACATGGCAGTTAATGGGCTCAAAGATGCTTAGTACCCCCATGTATCTTCTTTTCTTTTGTCTGCTAGATTGTGTCAGACTTGGGAAGAAGGTAACTCACTTGAGCTACGTTTCCTCACTTTGGAGGAAAGTCAGGGTCTCTGGGGATCCCAGTGGGATTATGCTGCCCCTGGACCTCTGTCTCTGGATGCTGTTTCTTTTCTGCTGGGTTTCTTGGTGCCTTGCTGGCCTCCAGTGCCAACACCTGGGTGGTTATTGCTCAGGGCTATTGCTACTGCCTGGGCAAGGTTCCCAAAAGTGCTGGGCAATTCCATCGCACCTCAGCTCCTGATGGCACTATTGTCACCTGGAGGACATGCTGGGATACTCATTTGTCCTTGGCTTCTGTTTTTTGTCATGCAGGATGTATTTTTTTTTTTTTTTTAGTCAGAGTCTCATTTTGTCACCCTCGGTAAAGTGCTGTAGTGTCACAGCTCACAGCAACCTCAAATTCTTGGGTTCAAGTGATCCTCTTGCCTCAGCCTCCCAAGAAGCTGGGAGTAGCTCAGCTACATGCCACAATGCCCCGCTATTTTTAGAGACGGGATCTCTTGCTTAGGCTGTTCTCGAACTCCTGAGCTCCAGTGATCTACCTGCCTCAGCCTCCCTGAGTGCTAGTATTACAGGCTTGCGCCACCAAGCCTGGCCCAGGCAGGATGTTCTGCAGAGCCATCTTGTCCCAACAAAGACAACTCCTCCTGTCAACTTCCCGTGGGTAGATAGGCAGGTACTTGGAGGTCCTGTGTGGCATGCCTCAGTGGACCTTGTATAGTGGATCAGTTTCTGAGCCTTTCTTCACCTACAAGTCTTCATCTATCAGGTGAAAGCAGCAATGTTCAGTGTCTGGCACTTTTAATGCACTTTACCTTACAATGTGCCAGACTGAGTTCTAACTCTGAGCATCTCATTCTGTGGAAGTGACTCATTTTTTTCTTTAACTTCTAATTTCTCACAGATCAATATTTTTGCAAATTATAGTAAAAACGAATTCCTAGAAAATGACGTGGGAAGTAAGGAAAACACTACAAAATTTGTGTGTATTGTCCATTGAAAGTGTATGTATATAAGTGACGAATAGAAGGAATCACGATTATAGTAATAACTTCTACATATTTCACAATCAGAATTTCATAAAAAATTCTGAGTGAAATAATGATTCCTCATATCAAGAGCCACCGGAAGGTGGAAGGAAACTAAGATGGTCTATTTTTTCGTTCAGATATCTTAATGTTTGCTTTATATGTTAGTTCTGATGTTGGGTATAGCATACTCTGTTGGCCAAGGGTGGTTCTATCCTTTTATCCATTTAGATTTACCTATGAAGCTGTCCTTTGGAGTTGTGAGCCATAGGTATGGGTCCTGGGGCTCTGGATTGAAACGACTCATCTAGGGATGGGTGCCTGTGGCTCAAAGGAGTAGGGCACTGGCCCCATATGCCAGAGGTGGTGAGTTCAAACCCAGCCCTGACCAAAAACTACAAAAAAAAAAAAAAGAGAGAGAGAGAGAGAGACAGAGAAACAATTCATCTAGACTGGCTGTGGTCAGCCAGTAAGGAATGGAGTGGCCCACCTGGAATGGTGAGGCAAGAAGGAAGAAGAATATGTTTTTATAATAAGCTTCCCAGCATCCCTTTGCTAATAGCTACGGAAAGGTTTTCAAGCTGAGGATAGGAAGTGTCAGTGGCAAATTCCTTCAATCACTTTCCACATTGATACCGCAGCAGGAATTGTTTTTCCCCAGACAACAGAGTTTGACACTGAAATTCCTTCTCTCTCCCACTGTTCCCAATTGGCCTCTCTAAGTCTTTTTTTCCCCATGATTTAGTTTTTTATTATTAATTTTTTTTCTTTTCCATTTTTACATGAAAGGCGTGTTTTTAAATGCTCGAGTGCTAGCCTTGAAGGGGAAACTATCTGTATTCATTTTTTTCCCATTGGCTTTTGAGAATCAGAAAGAACAGATTTATGTAAGATTTGTTCTATTCTGCGTAAGGACAGATCTGCCCTCTGTGGAACAGCTCCATAAAAAAAGAAGTTATGAAATCACCCTTTTACAACAATATACTTAAAAACTTAAAATTCTCCAATCGAATAAGGCACAGAAGGATTATTATGATGCTGCTGTTGTGGTGGTAACAGGGAGAGCAGAATAAGATCCTGGAACATAAAGATCAGAGTGGGCCGAGGGATCAATATTTCCCCCTATTCCATCAATAGAGGGTATCGATGAAGAAACATAATTGTCCCTGGTTGTGTTGTGGTTGGGGATAGGGGTAAAGGATGTCAACTTTTTTCAAATAAAAAGCCATACCTGTCAGGTATATGCTGGCGACCTCACCTATCAGTTCTACTAGTAACACAGGCAGGCGATGCTGGTTCTCAGCGCAGGTGTAGTCTTCCTAAATAGAAAATTAAAAAAAAAAAAAAGAAAAGAAAAGAAGACAGTTAAAAAGTCACATCAGGTCCATTTGTAGTTCGTAAGCATGATGATGGGGTGTTGACGTGCAAGGGTAAGATGGGCCTCCTCCCTCAAGCTGTTCTAATAAGTTTATTTTTTTTGTTATGTATATAATTTTTAATAACTGAAAAAATAAAATGAAAGCACAGCAGGCCAGAGACCTTCTCCACCCAGGGCTCGCTTACAAGGTTGGGCCTTGGCTGGCATCTGGGAACTCAGATCTCAGGAGAGGTCCCATCATTCCCCACCTGGTAAGAGGGGCTCGTAGAACCTGGGTTGTTCCTACAGCAGGGGGATTTATGCTGACCACCTGCCTTCCCCGTCCCAGGAAGTCTAGAAGTCTGTACGTGCCAGACAGAGAATGCCTGTGTGACCTACTCAAAACAAATTTGGGTGCTGTGACAGACACTTTGCACATGTGTTGTCACATGTTGCTGGGGGAATTCAGCATCCTGCGTGTGGCCCCCACCATAAGCATAGCCTTGCAGTGCTCAGTGCACAGGGTGACACCTGAATAGGTCCTCCTCCGCGGGGAGGCCGAGCTCTGTGCCTGGGGGCCACACAGCGGGAGGCTCAGCCCAACCTCCCTCATGGGGACAGGTGGCAGCAACACTTCCTTGAAGGACACGGACAGGGACTCTGTTCCTGTCTTGCAGTGGGCTGAGTGATACCCACCTGCTGCCCTCCGTGGGGCTCGGCTGAGGTTCAGGAGAGGACACGAGTGGCTGGGGGTGCTGGAGGCCAACAGTATCTTCTTTACCCTCCACCGGGGCAGCCTCCGCTCCAGGCTGGGGTGGCCATCAGCTGGGGGCTGGTAGCTGCAGGCTGCCCTTGGGGGCTGGCCTCTCCCCTTGGGGCTCCAGGGAGACTGCCAGGCACTCTCCACAGTCAGAGGCTCTGAGCAGGCTGGTGTGCAGGTGCAGGAAGGGAAGATGTCCCCGATCTCTTTGACCTGCGGGTTGGGGAGAAGCCACCTGTCTGGAGCAGTGGCTCCACTGTCTCTTCTAGCCAGCTCCAGCAGTTTGTGAGGGGCAGGATCCAACAGAAGGTTCTGGAGGCCAAGGCTCTCAAACTCCAGCCCCTGGGTTTAGTGCTGGATGTTTCAAGGAGAGGATTTTAGGTGGCATGAACATGGAGAGAACAGGGATGATACCAGTCCCAGCAGCCTGTTCCCTCTAGGATGTCAGTCACACAGGGACCTGTCTGATGGTTTCAGGAGGACCAGGGTCTCCAGGGTGTCTTCAAATTGATGCAGGCTCCGCTGGCCTTTCATAATGCTGGAGTAGGTGGCTGAGTTCTTCATGAAAAGTGCAGATGCCAAGATCAACAGCCTAGGGTTGGAGCTGGTGAAAGGCAGACACTGAGGATAGAGTTCAGCAGGGCCCTGAGGTCCCAAAATATTTCAATAACTAGCACCAGGTGGGTGAGGGCCACCCCAGGGCCCTCCTCTCAACCTTGTCTTCACTCAATGCAGCTTCGAGACCCTCAATCACCCAACGCCCACACGTCTTGCTAGAGCTGGTTAAAGAGACCCACAGCACATGTCAGCATTTTACTGACCACACTCAGGACATCAGCACCAACCCCCACCTCTTTCATCCTCTCTCTTCTCTGCTCCTCTGCAAGGCTCATTTCCATGCTCAGCCTATGAATCAGCTGTTCCCATTGCCTGGAGGCCTGTCCCGCCAGGTGAAGGTAGGTGAACCTAACAGGTGCACCTGTGATGCACCTTCCCAGGTGCCAAATCCCTGGGGGAGGCCTCCGTGCCCATACCCCAATTAGCAGCTCCTTGTGCAGTAATAGAAAATGGGCCTGAGAGCTCTAGGCCTAACCTCCTGAATATCTACTCCTCTCCCCAGGCCAGGCTGTCTGCTAAGATCTGGGGACCCAAGGCCACTGGCTCTTCTCCCAGGCAGGCCCTTCTGTGTAGAAGCACAGTCCAGCAGGAAGCCAAACTCTTGCCCAACTGTGAGGGTCCCAAAGCCCAGGCCTGGATACGGCTTCCTCTGTGGGCACCCATGGCTATTCGCCTTTGCCAGGTCCATGAGCCTAACACTGAGGGAGGCCAACCCCTTGGCCTGCCGCCTCACGCCTGACCCTGCACCTGGCCCTACCTCATTCGAGTTCCCCATGGAGATAGGCTAGGGGTCCAGGGCAGCAGAGCCCTAGATGGTCCGGAGTCAGCTGCCCAGCCCCTGTCCTAAAGAGGTTTCCAGAGACTTCTTAGAAGGTGCATGATTTCAACCCCTGTGTGACTGAGTCTGTTTCCTCCTCAACAGGAAGCTAGAACTATATAGCCTCTTCACAGAGACCTAAAGAGGATAGCTATTTGTAGTACCTAGGAAGCAAACACAAAGGGCTGGGTTATACTCAATTAAAATAATGACAATGACTGTTTTATGTCATTGAGAAATGTGTTCTTTGTTGCTGTTGTTGCTGCTCTGTTCATCTCAGATCTGTCCCAATACTAGCTTACATGGCACACTCAGGTTCTCATCAGCTGTGCACCTGCTCATTCACTTAAACATTGACTGAGCATGTGCTAGGTGCAGGGCAGCCTTCCACGCCCTGGGGATATGGAGAGGACAATGACCCCTGTGTCCATAGTGTCCATGTTCTAGGAGGGGGACCAATAATAAATAAACAGGATAAGTGCCATGAGAAACTAAGGCAAGGAAAGAGAGCGTTCTTAGATGGGAAGACAGAATTTCCATTTTAAGTAGGCAGTGAGGGAGACTTCATTGAGAAGGTGAGACGTCAGTGCAGACCAGATGGTGGTGAGTGTCAGGGGTCTCTGAGACCCTCCAGCTGTCTGGTTACCCAGTCTAGTCACTCAGCTGAACTAGCAAGTTCAAGGGAGTTAAAATAAAGTAAGATAAAGGAGAGTGGAAATAAAACATCCAGGACTCCAATATAGTGGAAAAAGAAACACAATTTATTTGAAGTGAAGCATGGACTTTCCCAGAGAGACTGGGAAAAGGTCCCCTGGAGAGTGAGAGGAGACCCACAGACAAGCAGCCCACCAGTGTGAATATTTCATCCGAGCTCCCCCTGTCATTATCTGCAACTGGGCCCTGAGGCCCTTAGGGATTCTTGCCTATTTCTTACTGATTACAGATTACGTGAGTTACCACATGGGCCCATTTTCCTTTACGTGTTGACAAGAATTGTTACCTGCTATTTTCCGGGTATTGTATGGTGCTGACTAGTAGTCTTGTGATGTTTGGGACCTTTGCTGTGTGCACAGTTCTGTAACTGTGACCATTATTCCACTTTGTGGCACAAGCTAGAAACTGGATTTTGTGGAGAATGGGACGCACTCAGTCAATTGAATCACAAGGCTACGGAAACTCATTGTATTTAACTTTCTTACTGAGGAGGCCAGACTTTTCTCCTACTTCCCTGGATCCCCTTTTTATCACTAATCAGTGAGGGATAAGTTGTGTGTCTATCTGGGTTAGAGATTTCCAGGGAGAGGGAACAGTAAGTGGAAAGTAAATTCATCATCAATTAATTAATAACTATTAATATCATGTCCTGTTTTGCTTTCTGTCCATCAAAGCCAGTCGGTATCTGATGAGACCTTTTGTATTTATAGGGTCAATCTTTGTTCCTTAGCTTCCAAAAATAGTATATTTACCTGCTCACTAATGCCTGTAATATTAGATTGAACCATATAAAATTGCCCACATGCAACCATATTTGACCAATGAGAACGGTAACTTCATATGGCTCAATCTAGTACATTTCGCAGGGTCTTAGGTCTATAGTGAAAAATAAGGTTAAAATGCAAGGGCACCATGTATGGCTTACAGAAAGCATTTGACACATGTTATTTGTCTTTTCTTACCCTTTCCTCTCTGAGAAAGAGTCTTGTTGACTTAACCTCTTCTACACACATTTATAGGAAACTGACTGAGCCTTTTCAATAAGTGGGCAAGGATGGTGGTCACCCTGAGGGAGTGAAGTGAGGGCAGGGAGGAACTTTGGGGAAAAAACAGTGTATTCTTAAAACATTTCCTGAGAGCTAATGTAGCTTCTTTTTTTTTTATTTGAGACAGAGTCTCATTATGTCCCCCTCAGTAGAGTACTGTAGCATCAAAGCTCACAGCAACCTCAAACTCTTGGGCTTAAGTGATTCTCTTGCCTCAGCCTCCCAAGTAGGTGGAACTATAGGTGCCCACCACGACGCTTGGCTATTTTTGGGTTGCAGTTGTCATTGCTGTTTAGCAGGCCCAGGCCCGAAACCAATAGCCTTGGTGTATGTGGCTGACACCCTACCCCCTGAGCTACAGGCGCCACCTAATGTAGCTTTTTTGAGCAGCTTTTCCTCTGCAATGTCCCTAAAGTTTATATTGTTGTCAAGCCCACCCCATTCCCTGAGTGGTTGGCCACACACATACCTAATCAAGGGGGTGTGACATTGTACAAACAGACAATGGCCAGACCAGAGAAGTTTGATGTACGACCCATAGCCACCTGCCCCAGAACCCAACCTTCTCGTCCTATTAGTCAGCCATCATCTCAACATAATTGGCCATAAGACTTGAATGCAAGCAGGAGCAGGCAATCGTCCTTGTGGCCAGAGCTGTTTTGCTTATTGTGTCAATTCTTTAAGCTATAGTGCTAACCAGCTGTGGGCTGGAGCAATGGACCGTCCCCAGGAGCTAGTGAGAAGAGCTTCCACTGGACATTGGCAGCTCAAGGCTTGAGTAGTTTGCATGTTCCCTTTAGGACCGTCATACACACACATTGCCCCAGGGCTGACCGCTTCCATCTTTTCCAGGCTCCTCCCACTATAGGAAGGGCTTCATGTTTAGATTTTTGCTGTTTATTCTCATGCAACTGGGGATGTATGGACCCGTAAACATTTAAATTTACCACAATTTTGGTAACTTGGTTTTGACATTTCTTCATTTTTTAATATACTGGGATGCTAAATAGAAGTAGCCTAAGTCTTGTCAAGATCCCTGAAAGAGGCTCAGTACCTGTAGCTCAGCACCTAGGGCGCCAGCCACATACACCAGGGCTGGTGGGTTCAAAGCTGGCCCAGGCCTGCCAAACAACAATGACAACTACAACAACAATAAGAAAAATAGCTGGGCATTGTGGTGGGCACCTGTAGCCCCACCTGAGGCAAGAGAATCACTTAAGCCCAAGAGTTTGAGGTTGCTGTAAGCTGTGATGCCACAGCACTCTACCCAGGGTGACATAGTGAGACTCTATCTTAAAAAAAAAAAAAAGGATCCCTGAAAGACCCAGGGTCAATTTCCCCAAGCAGAGCAAGGAATCATGAGAAGAGAGGACTGCTCTGTGACCCCTGGGCCACCTCCGTCAGTACTGCCAGAACATTCTCCAACCTATTCGAGACCGCCTGTGTCAAACTCCCTGGAAATGGGGCCAAAGAGCCTGCCTGCATTTTAAGCAAGTTCCCCCACTTAGCTTAAGCAAACTGAAGCTTGAGAGCACAGGACTGGGGTGCTAGATGAGGTATTAGATACCGAATTTCCCTAGGAAAGGATCATGACTGACAGTGGGAAGCAAGACTAAATGTAGAATGGCCAGATATAAAACTGATCCACAACCCATAAGAACCTGCATAGGATATCAACTTCCTTATCCATAATAAACAGCCAAGAACCTAGTCTGTTATAAGCCAGGCTTGCAGGAAGTCAGATTTCTGTCTCTAGAGACAATCCAGCAAGCCAAACAACAGATTCTGTAGCAATCAGCCCCAAACAGCCAGGACTTGATTAATAACCGACAGCGTCCTTTGTCCCCATTTACAACTTAGGCCCAGCCAGGAAAAGGCACATATGCACCCTAACTCATCACATTGTAGAACCACCTACAGCCTCCCACACCAACAGTCTCCAATCAGGGCACCCCTGAAGCCTTCCCTTTTGTCTGCTGCAAAGCATTCCCCCTCCTGTCTGCCCTGCCAAAGCACGATGACCGTGGCTGGCTCTCTTGCGAGTTCAGAATAAATAGCCTTTGCTTTCTCATTTGCTTGGTCCTTGTTTATTTCCACACAGGGAAGACTGAAGCTGAAGCCAAAGGCTCTGATGAATACAGGGGAAGGACGAAAGTTGACAGAAACGAGGAGTGGAAGAGGATGCAGGATGGGTGACGTGACTCTCAAGGAAGCAGTCTCTTCTGTGGGTGGCTGAGGGACAAGGGCTGTGTCTGCCCCTCTCCCCCACTCCCCTTTCCCCGCCTTCTTTTCCAGGCCCTTTCCTATACATTGGTTTGCCTGAGCGTCACAGCCTTGCTGAGAGGTCCTGGGGTAGGTCCATTATTGTCGACAGCATCTTTCCCGGGAGGAAGAAAGTAACAGATGTGCTGCCTCCTGGCTGCTAGTCCTGAGCTCCCTCCTGGGGATCCAGTTCCTAGTAATCCCCAGATGGGAACAGCAGACAGCAGACTCCCAGTGGCTCTGCTGTTATTTGTATCCCCAACTGTGCATTGTACTTGGTAACTTGATAATGAGTTATAGTTACTGATGGAGTTTGGCTTTCTAGAATAAAATGTGGGAGCTATTTATGAAATTGCAGCAGTTTGTTAATGACTTAGGATGACCTATAATCAGGATGGGAATTAGCTTCTTTGTCTGAGTACAGAGGAGAGATAATTGGTGCATTTGAAATGGGCTTTGCCCACATAGCCCCTTTACCCCCTTCTATGGCTTCTGGGTCTTCTGTGAGTCATGTCCCTGGCAGTGGTGAGCAGAGCCAGCAGGCAGGAGTGGAGGCTGAGGGCCCTGAGGTGAGCTGAGACAGTGTTAGAGTTGAGCTCGAGATATGCTGGTTCTAATTTGTTAACCCCATCCTGGCCAATCAGAGTCATAAATGAATAGCCTGTCTTCCTCCATGGCCTTCTGAAACCCAGGCCGCCAGGCTGGGGCACAGCAACCTTGCTAGGCACCATCTCTGTTGTTCATCTATCCATTGTCCAAGATAAGCCTGGATCTCACTTAACCGCAAGGTCCCTGTGCCTCAAGAATCTCTGCTCACAGGGGAAATTCCAGTGAGCTACAATGGAATGGGCAGTACAGACCCTAAGCCTGGGCAACAGGAGCCCATGGCCTGAGCCCTGCTTTAGGAGGGCCAGCCCGTCACAAACACGAAAATGCTAACGCTTCCTCCTTTGTGCTCTAGCAAGAAAGATGTTGGGGTTTTGTAACTGACTGAGTGAACAGGAATTACCAGGGTGGGATACACACACTGGGCTCCCCAGGCCAGAGGAGGGTGTGGGCCTGAGAGCCTGTAAGTACAGGCTGGGGTGGGGGAGGCAGCAAAAATCACAGCTTGGGTCCAAAGAAGCCAAAGAGAGCATTTTGTTCTTGCTCACAATAGCCACCCTACAGCCCCCAGGGGCCTCGGCAGACCAGCTCCCCAGATAACTGTGCTCCTTCCCCGACCATAAAGGCAATAAAAGGGGTATTGACTCTCGGCAAAAGATACCACTCATTCACAAGAGCCAAGGAGGGCTAATGCAATCTCACAATTCATTAGCTCATTCATTGTCCAAAATCCCAACCAGACCTAAGACTATCAGTTAAAAATAAATTGCCTCTTGGTGCTGCCTTTGCTTTAAGCTGGTCCCCCTCAGCTCTGCCCGTTGGACTCTGTTTGCAATTATTTCCTGCTTATTAGCTAATCAGCACGGCCATTGTCTACTATTCTAATTTCTCCTCACAAGGGGCTTAGTTTCCTGTTGAGAATCGTTGCTGGTCTTATTCTTTTATTTGTTATTTTAAAAATTATTTCCATGGTGCTGATTATAAATAAATGGGAAATACCAGCTGTGTGTTGGGCAGGGTGGGGAAGCTTTTCTCTTCTCGACGACAGCCACCAGAGGGCAGCCTGTGCTCAGCCCGGCTCACGTTGGTGGCCGAAGGTGACGATGACCTGGGGCCACATGCCACTGAACTGCTTGGCCAGGTCTGGATGACGCAAAGCTGGAAGAGGTTTGGGGAAGGGAAGAGGTCAGGAGACTGGGAGAACTCTCCTTCCCTCGAGAGTTCCTTTAGTCAGACCCCAGGGAAGCACAGAAAGAGATGAACAGTGTAGGGAAGGGAGTGGGGATGAGAAGTTGCAGGCTGGCCCCCTGGGTGGGATGGGGGGGAATGCAGGGCACCCAAGGCTCCACTCCCTGTCCCCAGTTACCCCTCACTGTCAACTGACAATATTTTGTTCCCTGGATTCCAGAGCATTGTTTTTGTTCTGCTGAGTTTTGATAGTTTATGAGTTTTATTACATTTGAAGATGGAGTATACATCTCAAGTTTGCCTGAACATAGATGGGAGCCAGGAAGAAGAACCCCACCTCCCCTTCCTTGGATCCAGATCCGAAAGGGATCAAGTTGAAGGCCACTTAAGTCAGGAAGGATTCAGAGTCAAAACTGCAAGCTGAACAGGGCAAAGGCTTATGTAAACTCCAAGCTTCCAAACTGATGCTCCCAAGGTGGGTTACAGGTTTTGCCAGAGACACTGACCCCTCAAGGCTCAGAGTGATCAGGCCTGGTCACCTCTGGAGCTGGTAGCCTCCCATTTTAACAGTGGGGCTTCTGTGATTATCTCTCTGGGTGCTGTACATGAAGAGTTGGGAGATGCTGTTCTAACCAACCCTTCTGAATGACCAGGATCTGCCAAAAGGACTTAGGCACAGGAAAGCAGGATCCACTTCTGCAAATACAAAGTCTTTCCTTAAGTTACTCTTTAAGTCATGGTGATCCGCTGTATTTAGATCTTAGAACCTGGTGTATGTGGTGGCTTTTAGTCAGTGTTCCCTTTGCTCCCCCGTCTCTTCTCTCATGCAGGTCTTACCTCTTTCCTACAAATGCAAGATGACTTCACTTCCAGAGTGGATGGGATTGAGATGTCTCTTTGGAGTTTTTATGATGCCTGTGCAGGAGGGGATGCTGCTACTGGAGAAAGTGTGATGACCAAGAGACTGCTACTAACTGAGGTTAATGGGTTGAGTGGTCTCTCTCTATTTCTCCTGCCTCCCCCATCCCTCTTGAGCTCAAAAGTCAATCTCAGATGCCTTGGAGGGAGGCCTGCAGCTTTTAAGCTACTTGCCCTGGGGAGATGGGGATGAAAAGGGGAGGAAGCCCTTTTCCATTTGCACCCAAGGCATGCTCCCCAAGCTAGCTTCATCTTTAACACAGCTAATGTTCCATCTGGCTGATTATGTCTAGTTTTAGTTTAATTAGAAATCTCAATTGGAGGAGGATATTAGTCTAAGCCCCGAGCATGTCACTTTTCCATTTTAGTTGCTTTTGACTTATCGTCCTGGCTCTGGGATTGAGGCAGCTGAGTCTGCAGGGGCTTGTCCAAGCTCTTCTGGAGCTGTGCTCACTATGAAGCCTCCCTCCAACATCAAAATGCTTTCATTGAGTGTTGATTCTTGATGCATTTTAAACTCTTTTCAGGTTTTCTGACCTGCCTCACCAGTCCTTCTGTAATGTCTGAATTTTAGAGTGAGCTCAGTCTTGCTTAACCCAGAACCCCAGCTACTCACTCCAAGGTGGTAAATGTTTGGGTGCAGGATTTTTCAACTTCAGAACTATTGACATTTTTAGCCAGACACGTCCTTATTGTTGGGCTGTCATCCTGTAGGGTGCTAATCTAGCCTTGGCCTCTGCTCACCAGATACCAGTTGCACTCCTTCCCTCCCTACTCTCCAGCAGTGAAACAAAAAGGTCTCCAGCTGCAGTGAGGTACGATCACACCTCTGCACTCCAGTTTAGGCAAAAAAGCAAGATCCTCTCCGAAACAAACAAAAACAAAGAACAAAAAAAAAAAAAAGAAAAGAGAGAGAGAGAGATAAGGAAGGAAGGAAGGAAGGAAAGAAAGAAAGGGTCTCCAGACACTGTCAGGTATCACCTGGGGGACCAAATCAGCTCTGACCAAGAGCTACTTTCTAATAGAAAATGTACAAAGCAAAACAGAAGCAGAGGAGTGTCTCAGTCTTTCTGGAAGGGTCAGGGTAGGCATCCTGGGGGAAGCAGAATTTGAACTGAACTTTGTAGGATGAGAAAGAGTTGCCTAGGGGCCACAGAGAGAATTTTTAAAGTATAAACAAGGAGGTGTTCATGGTCCTCTGTGATGCCTTCTTGATGCACAACAGATTTCCTGCCACCCATATTCACGCCTTCAAACATTCTAGGGACCATGTGGAGGGGTTTTCTATGAAAGGGACATACATGCAAAGTGGCTCCCAAATGGTGAAGGAGCCCCCAGACCCAGGAAAGAGGCAGACAAATCATTTATCAGTATATGATGATTTATTAGGGGAAATTACTAACAGAAGTGTAGTCTTCAGTGGCCACAAGACAGGCAGCTCTCTGTCCCACAACCCCCTAGACCAGTGGTTCTCAACTTTCCTTATGCCACGGCCCTTCCTGCGGGCCACGACCTAGACCAAGGCTTATATCACAGTCACGACCCACAGGTTGAGAACTGCTGCCCTAGATTAACGCTTATATCATGGGGAGAGTAGTCCTTGGAAGGAAAATATAGATGAGAGAGTGGTGCTTGTGTCACAGCCTATGGTTTCTGTAATACCATCACGGGTTGTTTTGGAGGAAAGATGAAACTTAACAGTGACTAGGTGTACCACATCAACTAGAAATTGGGGGGCGTTCCCAGGCCTGGGGGTAATCAGGCTGCTTAGCATTTAAAATAGATTTACTCTTGTCCCCACAAGACGCCCGTTTCTTTCCTCTCTCAATGATTTTTACTTATTCCATGAGTGAATTCCATCACCATATATACAAACTCTACCTTTGACGGGTGCACTTACTGTGCTTTGCACCTTCTTTGAGGAAGGATTGCATTTCCTCTCTTAAGCGTTACATCTACACTTTGGAGTAGGTTATGCTGTGAGCTGCAGGAATTCACTGAATTTTATGTAGCAGAGAATTTCAGATGTCACTTCAGACTCTTATATGGCGATTGTGTCAACTGTTGCACATTCGTGAGAAAAAGACCTAATTTCAACCTCACTGAAGACTCCTCTGGTGACGTATGGAACTAAGGGTGAGGTAGGGAGAAGTGTGGGAGGAAGATAGTGCAGCCTCCTCCTCCAGGTTGCTAAAACCCAAGGGGACACTGGGAGGGGGACTGGGAGTCTCTCAGCATGTGTCAGTAAATCACATGGGAGCACCAGTGTGTCAGGGCATTTATTGACACCACACAAAGGCAGGCTATGGTTACACTCTGGGGTCAAGTATGGAGATGCCCAGCAAGTCTCAAGAAGGTGAGGGAAGGTTCCTGGAAAAGCAGCACAGAGATGCAGGGAGTGAAATAGGTTGGGCTGTGCGTGTCCCTTTGGGGGACAATGATAAGTAGAATTATGCTTCCCCACCATATTTTTTTAATGGCATAACTTAAAATAATATTTGAGTTAGCAATAAAAACAACAGGAGTAGCATCAATTATGTTGGCTAGGTTGTAGCATCAGGCAGTTCATGTCACGTCAAAAGTGAATCATTGTTGACCAAGCACCAGATACACCATCCCAGAACTTCAACTTAAGGTCAGGAAGGAGAAAAGCTGAGACCGGCACTGTCTGGAATAGCAAGGGGTGGCTTTTAGAATTTGGAGGATTTTAGCCAATTGAATGGGAAGTTATGGTCTGAAACAGTGTGATTGTGTTTCAGATGCTTGTTGAAGAATGTCGAGATAATTCACAGACTATCTGAAGGCATCACATTTGGACACTAGTGAAGACTTGGCTGTCTTAGGAGACTGGCTGGAGCTATGCTCTTGTTCAAGAAAACCCATCACAAAGCAAAGCATTCCTACAAAAAGGCAAAAATCCTTGTACTGTGGAATGATTTCCTGATTTAAGAAAGCATTTACTATTGAGTTTCTTGGGATATTTTTATCTCATGCCATGTTTAATTAAGTTTTTATGTTTGAGGATTCGATTAACCCGTAACTTTCCAGAGAAGAGCTAAATCTCCTAATGTGGAAGGCAGTGTAAATAAACCAGGCTGGCTTTTAGAACCTTAATGTGTTAAAGCCCCAGATGCGGTAGTGGCTCCTCTGGTTCATGCAGACCTGTATCCAGTGCCCCTGGACATGCTTCTCACTCGAACATTCCAAGTGAACAAGGGTAAGAGCGAACCAACAATTCTGCTTCATGGTAGCCCCCAAGCATCAAAGATAGGAAGATACCATCCAGATTCTTGCCTTCAGAGTCTTCCTGTGGGTCTGAGGTCTCTTTTTTATTACAAGCACTAGGACTTGTCAAAATACTGATGACCCATAGCCACGCGATTGCCAAGCAATAGGCAAGGTGACAGATGACTACTATTATAAGCACTATCTTTACCCTGGAGGCCAGAATGACAGACACCACACCACTGTCTTTTAATCCCTCAATAAAGGAGGCAAATGCCCATGATGCATAATTAGGGGCCAGTTCTCTGCCGTTGATCCATGTTATGTACTGGGAAATTTGGCCTAGTTTGTGGAGGTCAGTGGGAATCTGGGTTTGTTCCTGAGTTTTGTAAGGCTGGCCAGACCAAGGTCTTTGATGACATGTATTTGACCCTGTGCTAATACAGTACCAGATTAAGTTCAGTCAATCCAGCTTTTTAAATGAATCCCAGACAGCCTGCACTACCTTAGGGAGAGTCTCTGCAGATTGCCGCATTAGAACAAATCTGATTCTCCTCCACTCACGTCATGAGTAATTTAAATGTCTTCTATTCTTTAAAACTGTTATTTCACCAGATATTGTCATCGGCCGGCAATGTTTGTATTAAAGACAGAAACTACAAGAATGTAATTATTGGGTGGTGCCTGTGGCTCAGAAGGGTAGGGCGCCAGCCCCGGCCAAAAAAAAGAATGTAATTATTATCTAGAAATGAATTCCTGACTTCAGGTGCACATTTCTACCTTCCTCCCATTTTTGATATATGATATATTTGAATTGCATCTTAACCCCAGTGTCTTATTTTCCACAGGAATTTATCAGAATAATGCACAGTAGTGGTTTGAAAAAAAAAATAAAAGGCACATAATATAAAAGTTTAAATTCAAGATATCCAAGCAATAGAACTGGCATTGGCCAGCAACACCATTATACATTTAACAGAAGAAGTGTACGCAGAGTTTTACAAACACACACACACCCATTTGTATGTCTATCTACTTGTCTATATTAGTTCTGCCACGATCTCAAAAGTAGCACCATTTTTCAATAGCACCATTCTGCTGAATGGATAGGTGAGTAAAGGATCTGTGGGACACTGCGTTCCATGGTGAATTCTAAGCATGTCCTTGCGTGAGTCTGGAAGTATGCTGCCTTAATAGGAAGGCCACATCCCTGCCTACGCCCCATCAAGAGTGGTTCTGAGGTCTTCCTCCCCTAGAGCCTTAGACACCTCCACCCACCCACCCTCTTTCTTTGGGTTCAGTTCACATAAGCACCTCCCCTTAGAAATCACTTTGCCTGAAAATGTGCTCTGAATTAGAGACCACTTTCTTTGGCTTCTGATGGGTGGTAGGAACATCCAGAATGAGCATTCTGACTTTGATTTCAGTGTTTTGGGCTCCCAGACTTGTCTGTTTCCCCCAAGGAAAGAAACCTTTAAAATCACATTTTAAGTACAATGAGGAGTAGATCAAGTGTTTACCTTACTAGTTTGCACTAGATTCTTATACTGAGTACAATTACCTGGCTCTTAAAAATATTTTAATCTAGAGCCCCATTTTTGGACCTGGGGGGAGCCAGGGGCCTGGGCGTAGTGTCTCTGTGTATAAACCCCCTGCCCCGAGGAGAAGGGGTGGGACCTGACTCATGTCTCAGGCGGGGGTGTGCAGGGGAGGGCCCCTGGGCTTTTCAGTGAAGACTATTTGCCAAGAAAGTGAGAAAAATAAAGGTTCACATTTTCTTTCTGATACTAGCAAGAAGTTGACTTTTGGTCATTTGCTTTTTGCGAGTTTTCACCGAAATTATCCTCAAGTCAGAAATGTTTTCTGTGTAACCAACCTAAATCCTGTAGGCTGACTTTCCTGTGCTCATTTCCTCATAGTCTAGGGTCTCCAGGTGGGCAGGAGACTGTGAAAAAGTCCGCCGTGGAGTCCGGGTGGAGGAGCGGCCTGAGGGATGGAGCAGGCACTTCTCTTGCTGCCCCAGTTGAGCCTGGGCAGAGGAGGAGGCCCTTTGTGTATTAAATGCCTGTTCCTCCAAGCTCCCCATAATAGTTTAAGCAGCAGTTGCACCAGGCAGGGAGGAAAAAAAGAAAAAAAAAATGCATGTATTCGTCAAGGTAAATGAACAAGATTATTTGTTCCCTGGGTGAATGTGGCTGTTTCCTGAGTTACTCTGGGAAACATCTGATCTTTCTGATTTAACTTTAAGGGAGGAATAAAAGGCACGACTTCACAGACCTGCTTAACCTGGCACGGGGTGGGGGGGGGGAGCAGGTACTCCAGGTGATACCTGATTCTCCTGGTTAGTTCCCCTTCCTATAAGGCACAGCAAGTAGACAGCCCAGACCTCCTGGGAAGGACATCTTGTGGCTAAAGGAACACAATGAATTTTGTTTTCTTACGACCCAAAGTTGAACCTAAAACATGTAAAGTGAAACCTTGATGAAGTGGCCCCCAGATGACAGGGCCGTGGTCAGCAGCCGCTACTGTCCAGGTGTGTGTGGGGGTGTTTCTTCACTCAGAGTGTTGTGGGGTTTGGGATCAACGGTCGCTTCCTTTGCCTTTGGGTGTGGGTGGCGTGTGTCTGGGGACACGAGAAGCAGCACTGAGCCCTCACAGTGGGTACAGAACATTTCTTCATGGCTTTCAGCGTCTGGCAGAAACTGGCTGACAGCTTGTCCTTGGTGCAAAGTAAATCTGAAGGAGGAGGAAAAAGACAAGAAAAAAATGCAAAGATTATCCTTTGTAGGTGAATGGGCAGAGCCTCTTATGTACGACTCTAAACGTCCACCCAGACAGGACCCATCACAATGCATAGCAATAGCTGATATCCACTGAGTGTTTATTATGTATCAGACATTGTACAAGGTGTTTGTGTTAAAATTATCAGTCACAATTCTTTGTTCCCACGTAGTAAGTAGTGGCCTGTCCTGATGAAAGTCTGCCGTCACCACAGGAAGAACCTGGCTCACGCAGCCACCAGGGGAGACGAGAGACACTGGGGCAGACCAACCTGGATCCAACCTAAGGCTCGCAGCCAAGGCTGACGAAAGCCGAGCTAAATCCGCTGAACTTTGGTGGTCTGCAGCTGCTGAGCAGAAAGTACAGGACTGTGGTTTTAACCCTGAGCAGAGGCACTTTGCCCTGCAGAACTGTTATGGCACCAGTTGGAGTCAATGTTGCACATGGATCATGTGACACTTCTTTCAATCTTCACAGCAGTCTGAGCTGGGAGACATCTTTGCCATTTCACAAATGAGGAAAGTGAGGCCTAGAGCAGTGAGTAACTTTCACATGGTTAACCAGCTGGTAAGTGGCGCGGCCAGATGGAGCACATGCAATTTTGATGCTGGAGCCTGTTATCTACCATACTACTCAGCATGCCAAGCAGTCAACTAGTCAGCCAGCTACCTGGGGCCTCCTGAGCACGGCTCAGCAAAGGTAGGATATGGGTATGTGAGTTGTGCTTGCTGCCTCCAGAACTATACCATGTAGACATGTAGATGAAGACGGGCAACCCGTACAAATTCCCAAGTACACAAGTAGTTACCTGAGCCCTTGTCCTACTCTAACCAGCCCTGGGCAAGTACTAGTATGCCCCTTGCTTTCCTCACATATGAATCAGGGGATGAGGTGAGCTGCTCAGGGACCGCCCATGCAGACTGCACTGGCCCATGTCCTCCCGGTAGGAAAGGAATTCAATGAGGTTCAAGTTAGATTTTCCTTCCAGAAAGTAAAATTGCTTCAAACTTTGTCTGAGTGCCTCTTGGAGCCTTGGTTGCCTTCACAGAGAAAAGATTTTCATAGTTCTGAATAAAAGCACTTTCACAAACAGGCCACTGGCCTTTGCAAATAGAATAATCAGGACCAGTAGAGATTGAAGTAATATCCTCTCTACTCAAAATCTGTGACAGTATTTTTGCCTCTAATTTTCTCACCTTTAAACCTTAAAGGCAAAAGTAATGTTTTTTTATCTTGTCAGAACTCCTTATTCCCTTGATTGTGCCTGGTCTTTTGTAAAGAAATGAATGTCCCCTGTGAGCTGCCAGAGACCCCCCCGCGGCGTACAAGCATTAAGTGCACTTAGGAACAGGTAATACATAGCGCTCCTAGGACCTAAAACCTCAGTTTTCATCGCCAATCCTTTTCTTCTCCAGGATGTTGTAAAAAATTAGTCTTTTAAAAAATCCCATAGGATATTGTGTTATGCTGTCGGAAGTCTCAGAGAGAGCACGTGTTAGGGCTGAGCATTCCTGTTGTAAACTACGGCTTTGAGGGCTTCACATCCCAGGTCCCCACCAGAGCACAGGGTGGTCTTCGAGGGGTGGGGCTGGCCAGGACGAGGCCAGGCTTCCTTCTGGCTTCGGCACAGGGCCCAGCATGGAAGCCTGAGTGTTGCACAGCCACCCGGGTTCTTAGGCAGCTGTGTCTGAGGTCTGAGCAGATGGTGGATGGAGAAAATACGAGTGTGGTAGGTCTCTGCCCCGACTTCTCCCTGCCCTGCCCATACGAGTGCTCAGGACTGCTGCTGCAAGGAAGAAGGCAGAAACGTGGGGCTCAGCCCGCACCCACTCTCCACACACCATCTTGGGGCTGTGCTGCCCCACGTGGATTCCTTGTCTCAGTCTCCAAACTGGTGTTATTACTGTACCACTTGCTCCCACATGGCACCGCCTTCTAACTCAAACTGTTCTTAGTGTGTGAGCCGTTTCTGCTAAGGGCTAATGTGGGATCTCCCTCACAGGTGCTGCCGTTATGAAAAGGGCCTCCAGGAAGCCTCAAAGGCTACTGTGCATTAAACTATACCCTTTCAGGTATCTCCCAGAGTTAGTTGGAGCCCTAACCCTTGGAACTGGTGAATGAGACTTGATTTGGACATAGGATCTGGGCAGATATAATCATCACATAAATTATGATAAGATCATTCTGGAGTATGGTGGGCCCTTAATCTGACACGAGTGGTGTCCTTGTGAGAAGAGAAGAGACACAGACGGAGACACACAGAAGAAAAGCCATGTTAAAACTCAGACCCAGACAGGGGAGACAGCTGCGGGATACTGGAGGCAGAGGCTGGACTTACGCGGCTGTAAGCCAAGGAAAGCTGACAACTGCCACCAGACACCAGCCCAGCCCTGCCAGTTCTTGATTATCTTGAACTTCCAGCCTCCAGAACAGAATACATTTCTGTTGTTTTAAGCCATCCAGTTTATGGTAGTTTGTTATTGTAGTCCTAGGAAACCAATATACCCCTTCTTCCATGAAGACAGGAACAGTATAGATACCATTTACCATGTACTGGCAAGGTTTGCTGTATACTGTACCATCTGATGCTCACAGGAATTGGGTGTAGGTGTACCTAGTAGTCTTCTTTTAAAAACTGAGGGTTCCAGAGAGGCTTAGCAACTGGTCCAGCATCACACGGCTGATACACAGGTGATGCTGCTGGAGTCTGAATGTGGTTTCGGTGCCTCAAAGACAGTGTATTGGTGGTGAGAAAGGAGATCACACAGGCGGGTCTTCTCAGTCAGAACATCTTCATATGTTCAACACAGAAGCACCACTTGTCAGGTTAGGTCCTTACCTGATCTTGGGAACCGTGAGACCCAAAGCCTTGCTTCTCAGTGGTCCTCAGAGCCCCAGGAGCACACCAGGCCCTGGGGTGAGAGCGAGGAGTGGAGGCAGCCCACACTGGTAATCTGTGTTCCAGGCCTGTGTTTAGCAGCTCATTTAGACAATGATCGTGGGCCCAACATCATGGCAGAGCCTAATTACATCAGGTCTTCCTCATTATTATAAAACAATGAAGGCTTGTTGTGTTCCTTAGCCAACTGAATTCCCGTTCTGAAGTACAAACAATCCTTGTAATTAGGGGAAACTGGAGAGGAGGCCCTGAATTTGCCTCTGGCTATTCAGTAGGAACCATACTTGGAAATTTAAAGGAAACGTTACATGCCTGTTCCCTCACTGACAACTGTATTGTGTTGAGGGGATAACATTTTGTCCATGAAAGAAGGTTAAAAAATAGTTTCAGTGTTGTTGAAAAATACAATTTCCATAAGACTTTGGGCTCCTTGAGGCCAGGAACTGTGTCTTACTCTTTTCTTTATGCTCAGCTTTTAGCATTTGTGTGAGACATCTTGTGATCAGTAAGTTTGCTGAATGACTGAAATTCTATGTATCTGGAAGAACATCTTTTATGAGAAATTTACTGACTCAAATGTTCATTTGTATCAACACAAGACCTATGCACCATTCTTATTCTTTCTTTGGCCTTTCTATACCTCACTCCCCAGAATAAAAAAAAAAACAACAAAACATCTCTAAGAATGGTATACATAAGGGTTGTACTTTCATTTTTGTTTTTTAATCAATACGAATGCAATGCCTAGAATATAGCCGATACTTGGTGAATGAATTTTCTTGGTTTTTTTCCACATAGATACTTGGAAAGGGTTTTCTAGTCACTAATATGAAAATTATTAAATTTTTATCCGAAATTGTTAAATTATCATCCAAATCGAAATCCCGTTTAGATTTTGAGTCATTATAAATTCCGATGATATCTAAAAGAAGTAAAATGACGTGGAGGAAAGCCAGACTTATATGAATTCTTACCTATCTTACAAGTTAGACACAGGGATATGTCTGTTGTGATGGCTGACAAGATCGAGGTATTAAATACATATTTTCAAATCTTTTAGTGCAGGGGTGTCCAACCTTGTTTTTCCCTCTGTCAGACATTGGAAGAATAAGAGTTGTCTTGGGCCACACATTAAATACATGAACACCAACAAAAGTTGGTGAGCAAAGAAGTAAGTCTCTGCATACTTTTTGTAATATCCAACACTACAGATAAGCAAAAATGTTCTCACAAAATCAGCATGTGGCCTGTGGGCTGCAGGGGGGGACACTGATTTAGAGGGTATAGGCATCAGGGTGGCTGGATGGCTCCTTAAATTACAGAATTTCTTGCCCCTGCTCTTTTATGTTGTTTCCATCTCAGTAAGCACCACTCTGCTTTCAAGAGAAGCTAGTAATTCACTTGTACTCCCCTGATAATTGTTGGTGAGGGGGATTGTTTGTTATGTACATCAGTTGTCAGCCAACTTGTTAGTCACGGACTATTCAGCCTGAGATTTCAAGATGAAAAATACTATCTATGCATTTACCACAGTTTTGATTATTGAAGATTGTATTGTCTAACAATAAGACATTTAAAGAAAATATATCCATAATTAAAAAATAACAACCCATAGCACTAGGCATGATCAACCAAGACTGGGTGGTTGATTCAGTTATAAGAAAAGTAACACAATATAGAAGGGATTCCACAGCGTTGACATTTTAAAACATGATACCAAAGAAAGTCCTAAGATGAAATAAAAGGAAGAGGGTCCAGGGACCACACTTGGAGAAGTGAGTCTGGAAGACTAAACAATAATACCTCTGGGGTGGCGCCTATGGCTCAGTGAGTAGGGCGCCGGCCCCATATACCAAGGGTGGCGGGTTCAAACCCGGCCTCAGCCAAACTGCAACAAAAAATAGCTGGGTGTTGTGGTAGACATCTGTAGTCCCAGCTACTTGGGAGACTGAGGCAAGAGAATTGCCTAGGCCTGGGACTTGGAGGTTGCTGTGAGCTGTGATGCTACAGCACTCTACCAAGGGCAATAAAATGAGACTCTGTCTCTAAAAATAAAAACAATAATAATAATACTTCTGAAAATGAGCCCTAGGTGACTTCTTTTGGCATTTCAAGTAAGGCCAGTGAAAGTCAGCCAGAAAGGAGCTACATGTGATAATCAGACCTAAAGCATCTCCTTGCTCTGTTCACTTTGGTCCTGATTTCCCCCTCCCCTCTCTCTCCTCTCCACAGCACCTCTCCACATCTGCAGAGCAAATAGATCACAGGACATCCCTCCCTAGACAATCCACAGGCCCCTCAACAAACATGTCCAGACAGAACTCATTCCCTTCCCCTGGTCCCAGACCCACTCTTGGCTTCCTGTCTGTGCATGGTGGCTTCATTTACTCAGCTGCCTAAGCCAGAAAGATGGGCTTTCCTCTCTTCTCCCAGCACAAAGCCCTGTCCAGTTTTTCTTTTCAGTAGCGCTTGAATCTACTTCTCTGTGACTGCATTTTACTACCCCGGTTTGAGTCACATAACACACCTCTTGCTTGAGGTAGAGCTGCAGTCTCCTTACTGAGCTGCATTACCCACTTTACAGCCAATCTTATCCTCATTTCCCCATTCGGGATTCTTCGGTGGCTCCCTTCTGCCACAGAGACGAGGTTCAAACTCATTAGTGTGCTTCCCAAGACTCTTTACCCTCTAACTGCAGGTCACTGCTCCCAACTCTATTAAATAATTTCCTTACTTCCCTGGTCCTTTGCAGTTGAGTCAGTTAGACCTCTGTGCCATGTCTTCACCTTCTTTCTGGTTATTTCAGAAGGTGATAGCCTCTCCTGGAATCTCTTGTCTGACCTCTCTAAAGGGCTATCCCAATCTTCCCAGATCCATGAGGATTCTTTGTTTTATTTTTGGTTTTTTGGATACAGAGTCTCACTCTTTTGCCCTGGTAGAATGCAGTGGTATTGTCTTAGCTCACAGCAACCTCAAACTCTTGGGCTCAAGCAATCCTCCTGCCTCAGCCTCACAAATAGTTGGGACTACAAGTGCACACCACAATATCCAGCTAATTTTTCTATTTTTATTTTATTTTTTAATTGAGGCAGTCTCACTATGTATCCCACGGTAGAGGGACATGGTGTTGGAGCTCACAGTAACCTCAAACTCCTGGGCTCAAGTGATTCTCCTGCCTCAGCTTCCTGAGTAGCTAGGACTACAGGTGCCCACTACAAGGCTGGGCTATTTTTTTTGTTATAGCAGGCCAGGGTGGGGTTTGAACCCACCAGCCCTGGTAAACGTGGCCAGCGCCCTACCCACTGAGTAAGGGCACTGCCCTAATTTTTCTATTTTTAGTGGAGACAGGATCTCTCATTTTCTCAGGCTGGTTTCAAACTCCTGACCACAAGCAATCCTCTCTCCTTGGCTAAGATTACAGGCTTGAGTCACCACCTGGCCAGCCGCAGTGTAGCTTTGAGGACATTCCCAAGTACTCCCCTAACAGTCCTCACCTCTCCTCTCATAGAGCCTGCCACAGGTTTGTAGTTTTATTTCTGGTTTGACCTCAGGTCCAGCATGCAGTAAGTACCCAATAAATATTTGTTGAATGAATTCATGAATTGTAAGCAAACAACACCTAGGAAAATCTTCTCAGGACATTACCTTTAAAGGAAATCTCTGCTGGGTATTTCAGTACTTGGGAAGAGTCAACTACACAGTTTACTTACTTTTTTGTTGTTTTTTTTTTTTTTTTTGAGATGGAGTCTCACTATGTCACCCTCAGTAGAGTACTATAGTGTCACAGCTCACAGCAACCTCAAACTCTTGGGCTTAAGCAATTTTCCCATCTCGGCCTCCCAAGTAGCTGGAACTACAGGCACCCACCATAACGCCCGGCCATTTTTTGGTTGCAGTTGTTGTTGTTTGGCAGGCCCGAGCTGGGTTCGAACCCCCCGTGCACGTGGCTGGCGCTGTAACCACTGTGCCATGGGCCCCGAGCCTTGCTTACTTCTGATCTTTAAGAATCTTTGGGAAAAGACCACCACTGTGTACTACCTACGTGCTACTTTTTCAGGAGCAGCATGGAGCTTAGTTGATGCCTCAGAGATGGTTCTTTCACTAGGCGGAAAGGTAATTCATCCTGACACTCTAAACCCCAATTAGTGGACTGTATCTACATGAGGCATTCTCTACTTTGTAGCTAATGTAAGTAAAACATCAAAAACATCTCTGCTTGTCTGAAAACTTTCTCCCTGGGTTTTATATGTCATCTTGCACATCAGTGAAAGCCCCAAATCAGTGGAACGGTCATTAGCATTCATGGTTAAACCTATGCCGCCTATAGGACAGTGCTTATCAACATTTGTTTTTTATCTCACAGCACACTTGAAGCTATAGTTAAAGTTCCACAGCACACTTAAATCATTTGATCCCAAAGAACCCAGTAAAACAAAGAATATACTTACTGTGCTTTGAGCTTCTTTCAAAAATAATTAATGATCTTTAAAAATTTTCACAGCACACTCCTTCGTCTCTCCATGTAAAGAGCCCGGAATGTCTGCAAATTCACTTCTCCTCGAGTAGCACTTGGACAATGGCCAAAGGGTGTGGGAGCACGAAAGTGGCTCACTGGCCCAGGAGCAGCCAGCTCTGAGGTGTGACTTATACTCTACAGCTTCTGTGTGGGACCAGGCTGAAGCTGGGACTTGAGGATCCCGAGTGGGCACCCTGCCTGTGCCTCCTGCCTTTCCCTCCCTGCCTCCTCCACTCCCTTAATGGTCTCCCCAGAGAGCACTTCCTTAATGAAAACCTCATACACACCTTTACCTCCATGTCTCCTCCAGGGAACATGGCCCAGGACAGGGGTACTAGATTTATAGAAAGGACCATTCCATACTCGTCCCAGCTCCAGGAAAGGTTGGACTACTTCTCAGACATCTTGGAAATCATAGAAATAAGCCTTCTCCATGAGAGAGGACACTGTAAACATGCTTATAAATAAAGGAATGAAAGAGATATTCCCTCAAGGAATTAGAGTCGAACCTCCCCAAGTCAGACAGCTTGCTCCCCAGGTTGCTGGCTGGACTTTTCAGCATTAAGATTCTCTAGTTCAGCAAAAGAGATGAGAACCTGCTTACGAGCTGAATCATGCAGAGTGACTCAGTCCGGAAAAGCAAACCCACTCACTCACCAGCACTTATCTTGCAGGCCTGCTGGTTGCATTTTTTGAAATCTGGAGGTCTGCGTTCCTGATCACACAGGCATTGGTCTTGGTCTTCAGTTTTATTGTTATCTGAGGGGACACACTGGACAGTCCTGTTCTGAAGACCACCTCCACAGAAAGCGGTGCACTGAAAGAGAGGGAAACAGAGTCAGAATTCCTCCCCAGGACCGCCAAGCGGGCAGCAGCAGAGCGCCGCTAACCCCACCGTGGTCAAGTGTGGGAAAGCCTTTTACCAGAAACCTTTCGACAGAGTTGTAGAATAAAGGCACTAATAATTTGGAGGTGTGAATTTAGGAAGAATCCTATAAGAAGAATGTGTGGATTGAATTTGGCTTAATTTACTATTAAGTTCTCTGAAGGAGGTTTTCCTGTTTCTCAAATTTGAGAATGGCCTGGTGTCTTTCACCACATGGGTGCACCATTGGTAGCTACCACCCATGGGGCTGGTGCCATAGGGCCCTGCCATCTGGCCGCACAGGGGAGCGACCTGGCATCAAGCTGGGGCAATTGGTCATTTCCTTGGGAATTCAGAATTAAGACTCAGCAAGAGATTCCCCCTGAGGCTCAAACATGAAAACCTGGGTGCAGCTGTCGGCCACATGTCCTGCCAAGTTGGAGGAGCAGAGAAAACCAGATGACAGGAAGTGTGAATGAAGCAGATGCTCAGAGAAGAACAGGGATGAGAGAGGCATGGTTAGACCCTTGGTTCTAGCTAAAACTCCCCATCCAAACACTCCCCTTTATGTCATGAATGTATGGCGTGAAATATAGGAAGACAGGTCGAATCATAATAGAAGAAAATTTCACATCTGGGTCCTGGTGCCTCAGTTTGAACCAGTTTTGATTTGGGTGTGGGGATCAGATGTGAGGGAAAGGGATGGAGCTACTAGGTAAGTTGAGGGTAGGGGGAAAGAGACATGGGATGGGGCAACCAGAGTGGAATGGAGGTAGGGACAGGGCTGAGAATGGAGACCAGGGAAGAAGCAGCACAGCAATGGCCCCGGGGCTGAGCCTGGCTGGACTGTGTGGTCTCAACAGCCATAGGAACAGACAAGGTTCCACTGTAATGTCGTGACTGACCACCTGGCGGCAGCAAGAACATTCTCTGGCCTGTGGAATCAGCTTATTTAAGATGATTCTTGAAAATGTTAAATTATGTGTTTGAATTTACTGCATAGACTCATTCTTTAATTATAATTTTTTGTGGCAAAATGTATAAAACAAAAAGTTCACCTTTTTTAGACATTTTTAAGTTTGGTGACCTTAAGAAAATTGACATTGCTATGCAACCACCATCACTGCTTCTTCCCAAATTGAAACTATGTCCCCATTTAAACAAGAACTCCCTGTCCTCCACCCCATCCCCAACCCCTGCCAAACACCATCCTATTTTTTATCTCTATAAATTTGAGTACTGTATGTACCTTATATATTTGTATATGTAAAATACAAATTGGACAGTATTTGTCTGTTTGTGACTGGCTTATTTCATTTAACATAATGTCTTTGAGTTGCTTCCATATTGTGACAGTCTTTCCTTTTTAAGACGGACTAATATTCCACTGTATATATCTATATATTCCCTTTTATCTATTCATCTGCTGATGACTGACAGATTCATGGGTTGTTAGCCATTTTTAAGTTTGGTGACTTTGACTACTGTGAGCCACATGGACTCTTAAGATCTACACCTTATATCGTGTTTTATTACTTTTAGTGTTATCTTGCTTATGTGATCAAAACCTCCCACAGAGCAGAAACCAGGGTTTTTCTCTGCATGTTTCGCAGCAATTAGGATGACATTCAATAAGTGCTCACTGATAGATGAGCTAGAAAAGACAGCTGCATGAAAAATTACTAGGTTCAAAAGATTCTATTTGGTGTTTGAGATATTACTGGATACCCCATTTACTAAATAAGACAATATCTATACTGGGATGCCACCAATTAAATCAGAATACTGGTCCCAAAACTCTGTTTCTCATGGAGATTGCCTATAAAAAGCTAGAAAGAAAAACATTATATATATATATCCATCATTCTATTTTGTTTTACTTATTATAAAGCCTAAAGCATGGTGATCAGCATGGAAGTGCATGTTTGCATTACGAAGTCCGAGTTTTCAGTGATTTCACTTGAAGGTAATTTTATTCTGTAAATTCATCTCAAATTCTCTGCAGATGTGAGAAACAAAGAATAAAAAAAAATATTATAGCTATTCATCTGAGCTTGAGTAAATAAAAGTCTGCAATAGAGGACAGAGGTAGAAACAGTGGAAATGAACCAGGCTGGACTGATAAGGAATACTGGCTAGGACTTAGGAGACTTAAGCTTTCTAGCTCACCTCAGATTGTTCTAGATCATTCACTCCACCTCACTCTCTCTTTCTCTATAAAATAAGATAGTTACTTAAAGATCAAATTACTTCCTTTCTTGATTACTTGGTGTCTGGTGGAACAGCCCGGGCTGCTTCTGGGCGCTGAAGGCAGGCAGGCCCTCTTGGGCAAGGCAAATTAGGATGCAAGTGCTAAACCAAGCACAAAACTAGCAGGGGAAATTACTGTCCGTGCATTTAGCAGACAATTAAAATAACTTAATATTAAGATGCCTGAATTTCTGTTGTGAATAATTGGGAGACTAAGCAGGAGGCCTGGTTGCTGACTTGGGTTTTGTTAGTTGTGCTAATGCTGTGAAAACCCATGTCCTTTAGATTTGGAGAAGTTTTTCTATGTTAATTCTTTGATAATGTCCTTATTCCATTATTCCTCTCTGAAATTATATTACTTTAATCTTTTCCCTGCTGGCCTGATATCCAGTTCTCTTATCTTTTATCTCAGGTTATCTTTGTGATGGTTCTCCTTTTCTTGACCTAGTTCCTCAAATTAATTTCTCAATCCTTCTACTTAATGTTTTGTTTTTGCTATTTTAAAAATTTTCTCAGGTCTCCTTCTATTCTTGAATATTCCTTTTGGATAGCTTTCTTGTTCTATGTCTTGAATGAAGTCACTTATTTCTCTGAAAAAATTAGCTACAGTTGCATGGAAAGAGTTCATCTGGTTCTTGCATGGCCTCTATTTCCTCAGGAATGGTTTTGTTCTGGTTGTTTTGTTATTTTGCATTTGATGTGAGGGTTTTTCTCTTAAGTCTGGTGATCCTAGGCTATTTGTTTATATTTCAGAAGGAGGCACTTGAGATCTTATTGAGAGCTCCATGGGTAGTTTCTTGAGAGATGAGTTTCAGAAAGAGGTGGTTTTATGTAGAATGAGCAGGGAGAGATCTGTTATGTAGGCTTGCTTTTTTTTTTTTTTTCTTTAGGCTAACCTAGTCCCCTGCCTTGGTGGAACTCATGGAGGAAAGGGGAACATTACTGTATTTTCACATTATCTGAGAGATGAGCCCTTTTGTCCCCACCAGCTGTGCCTAATTCTAGGGTTTATATGGTTATAACCCCAGAGAGAAGAGCTCCAGGCTACGGTTGGGAGTTTGCTGGGCCACGGGAGAGACTATAAAGATCCATCTAACCCTCCATACTCACCTCTCCCTGCAGACGTACCTAAGAAATCTGTTTGCTTCTTGGCATCCCTGCAACAGACATATTTTAGCTTTCTCCGGCATGCTAAATTCACTGGAAATCTAGTCATTTGTTTCCAGCTTCCGAAGTTTTATTGACCTCTTTCTCAGCTGTGTGTCCCTGCCCTCACCTTTGTCTTTGTGGATTTCTATCACTTCCCGTGTTTTATCCTTTCTCCTAATTTAGTGGAGTTTTGAGAACAGAGGCAAATGTGTACGGTCAATCCACAGCTTGTCTTTTTCACTGAATAATAGATCATGGTGGTCAGAAGTGATTCCAAAGGCTGGCTTGGTGGGTGTTGGCTGTTCCCATCCCTCATTCTGAACTGTGGACAACAGATGAATTCCTGGATCTTCTAGGAAAACTTCAATCCATGCCCACCTCCAATAGACTCACCTCTGACTCCTTCAGGGAATTGATGGTAAGACTTAAAATATGTTCATTAATGGTTTTTAGTTGTCCATGAGATTTTGTGCCTCCAAATAAGTGCAAATTTATAGTATTTTCTTGATTGCAGGCTGTATCTGATTTTCTTTTCTAAAGGTCACATCTGATTTGATTAGTGATGCTGATATTTTTATGCAGAGCTTTAAGGTATTTATGAAGAACCTCATCCTGAAATATATCCAGGAGGCTGGGGCTAAAGTCTATAGGAAGAAGCTTATCTTCTTCTTGGCTATGGGTGGAGAGGCTGCTGCTACCTCAATCTGTGAGCTGCCCTGATGTTAATAATTCATTTTGTGAATCTCCTGGCTAGATTATGGAGCTCAAATCTTGCTGTGGAAGTGATATTAATTAGATCCCTATTTAATGGGTGCCATAGTTAGAGGCTCTAACACAGGGGCCATATAGTAATTATGGTCAATCAACTTGACAGAATATTACTGTGAACAAAAGGTTAATATTAGTCCTGGTTCAGCCTGCTTGGCGGGAAAGTGACCTTGACGTTTTTTGTTTTGTTTTTAGGAGGTTAAGGTAAATGTGGCAAGTTATGCCTTGTCCACCGGCAAATTCCTGAGACATGGGACTCTCCCCCATTGGGGGCCTGTGAGTTGGCATGTGACTTTGGCATGTGTAACCAAAACAGTTTTAAATATTGGCAGGAGACTGAGGCTGAGGTTCTTTGCATCAGGGTGACACAACTTGGCTCTTAGTCTTTGCCAGCCACACATACCCTGAACCAGTGAAGGAAGCAAATGACCTTGTGTCCTTGGCTACCAGCCTCCTGAGGAGGTAAGTGTTGCTTTTAATTATAGGTTAATTATTTTATTTGTTTCCCATCAGACAGGCTGGCCATTTGGCAAACTGATCTCTGGGCTACCCAGAGGCCTGAAACTTGCTAAGTCAGGTTAAGCCTAAAGCTTCAGGACATAGGCAACTCCTCTTTGCTCTAGGAAAAGCCAGAGGATCCAAGGTGTTGGGGTATAAAATAGCATTTCCATAGGCTTTGTGCCTCTAGAATAATGTTGGTATTTGATCTTTTCTCTTTTGAAAGGATTTGATCTTCTCTCTTCTGAACTCAAGACAGTAAACATTGACCCACAGCAGCTATGGGTCAACTTTCAGCAGACTTGCAGGTGTTAATCGGCAGAAGAATACTAAAACTAAAGTATATAGAAACACTCGGTAAATCATGAATACGCTGGATATCCACAATGAATTCATTGTATTTAATTACTTTGTAATTAAAATAAAATGAATGTTATTTTCTATTTTAAAGCTAAAGTAAAATGAAGCCTCTGTGTGTATAACTGAGTCTTACCTGGTTCCACTTCCCAGTGGCCCAGTGACAACAAAGGTGCTCATTGCAGGGCATGGTGGACGTGGGCCTTTTGGTCCAGTCACAGAGGCTACCTGGACAAGACACTCCTCTCTCTCGAATTCCACCTCCACAGGACCTGGAACACTGACATGCAATAATGACAAGAATAGGTAAAAATCAGGTGACATGTTCAATAACAAGGGGAAAGCCTTTTACCATCATTTTGTGTGGGGGGGTTTATTAAGAATATTGGTTATCTGTGTTGGAATCTGAAGCATTCTTGCAGATTGCTTACAATAGTCTCTCAAATTAGTTAAAACAACAGTAATGAACCAAGAATTAAAGAGAGAAAGGATGGTTAACGAAGAAGCTCTTGAGGAGAGGAGGAGGAGAAAAATCAGAAGATGCCAAACAGTCCAATGTCAAACAGTATGTCAAAGGGAAGGAACTGTGGTTAAAAATCTAAATGAGTGGTCATTCCTGAATGGACACTGTGTTTGCTGCATTTTGCCTTCTGGCACACGTGTTTAGAAACAAAAATGTAAAATTTACATTGATCGTCTCTGACAGCCCGAAGGAAGAGCACATATTTGAAACACAATTTTGTTTGCTTCCTATTAAAATGGGATTGTCTTCCTTTTCCACCACAGAAAGCTTTAGAATTAAATTTGTCCATATTAGGAATAAGGGGATTGAAGGATTTGCTAGGGATTTGTGGGCTGTAATGCTCACAAAATAAATCCAAGGTGACAGGTTGGATACCTAAAGGGATGGACTTCTAAAACATGTAAGATTTTTGTTCATGAGAATCATTTTATAAGATGCATTGCCTCATTTTCATAAAGTTCTGGGAGAAAATTAAATAGTTCACCAAGAATCTTTGAGAAGTCCTCTGAGTACTTTGAAAAGCACTTTGAGAAATCTTCATAATGGCATGAATACAACAACAACAATACAATTATGATTGTCCTGTGAACATCGCACCCATCACATCAGGCACTATGTGTGTGATGGTTCCAAATAAAACTGGGAAAGTAGGGATGGTTAACCTCTTCTCCTCAAAAAAAGAACTAATGTATCACCTTCACAGTTTTCCAGCTTTGAGAACCAACATGGATTTTTTCCTATTTGTTCTATCTGTTTTAACCCTATCTGCGAAGAGAGAGAGAAAAGAGGAATTTTCTGTTTGGAAGCCTTGTGCATCTCTACCTATGTGTGTGTGTAGATTCAAAACCACTTGGCCAAGTACCGTGTTTCCCTGAAAATAACACCTACCCCCAAAATAAGCCCTAGCAGGATTTCTATGCAGTTGTTAAATATAAGCCCTACCCATAAGAGCTAGTGATGGGCGTGGCTATGCAGCGTTTCTGCATAGCCACACCATGCATTTCAGTGTGGAGAGAAGACATCCCCTGAAAATAAGCCCTAGTGTGTCTTCTTGAGAAAAAATAAATATAAGACAGTGTCTTATTTTTGGGGAAACACGGTAATCTCCAGAAGAAAGCAGGTAAGGAAAGAATAGTACAGTGGTTTACAAAACGTGATCCTCAGACTGGCAACTTTAGCACCTTCTGTGTCCTTGTTAGAAATCCAAAATTTCAGACTCCACACCAGACCTCATAATTGGACACTCTGGAGTGGGGCCCTCCATCTGTGCATTCACATGCTCTCCAGGTGATCCTGAAGCATGCTGAAGCCTGACTACTGCTGGTATAGAGCTGTTCCTATAGCTAAAATGCATCTTCCATGGAGGCAGTCTGGGCTGGTGGATGTTTACTGGATGGGTCCAGAACACCCTCAGGATGGCGGTCATTAGACAGAGTGCACAGGCAGCACCATCTTGGTGAGCCAGGAAAGTACACAGAGATGCCCAGTCCTTCAGCAGCACCTCCAGGTCCTCTGCTGAGGTTCGCAAAGTTGGTTAACTTTGTGGTTTGTTCAAAACAGAGAATTTAGAAAGGAGGGTGATTGGAAGAGCTTCAGGGAACAGGCTCACATTGGGGCTCCCAGAGCCTCATTGAGGAAGCATTAAGAAAACATCTCTCATCACCAGAATGATGGCTGACCTGTGATAACCTGCAAGTGCTATTTCCCTGACAAGGCCATCTAAGCTCCCTGTGAATTCTGACAACCATCACCTGAACAGGTGGGGCTCAGCATGTATGGATAGGCTGGAGGCCTGGGTCCCAGGCATGGTAGTAGCAGGCATCTCATGTGCTCCAGAGCTGGGCAGGGGAATCAGGAGAAAGAGGGGGCAGTGGTGGTTACTACCCTGGGAAATAGGTAGCTGCCCCCCAGAGCCTTGGGAGTCGGCTCAGCCTTCCATCAGCTGCAACACTAACTCTGCATCTTCAGGCAGGGCTTCTCTACCTTCCCTTTCCTGGCACATGGCACCCCCTACCCCCAAACAGCTACTGGTTTACTCTTTCTCCTTAGTTCACTTTGTTCAGAGCCCACTATGCTAAGTTATGTACCAGAAAAAGCACAGGGATGGGAGTCTGCCTTATGTCTGAATTAATACTCTCACTGTTTATTGTCTAAGTGAGTGTCTCAGATAGGTTTCTCAATCTCTTCAAGTGTCAATTTCTTCACCTATGAAATTGAACGAATAAGGCCTACTATCTAGGTCACTGAGAGAATTAAACCAAGTATTGTAGGTCAAGTGCCTGCATCATGGACACACTCAGAATATGAGACTGACGCGCTGCCTACTGCGCTAAGGAGGCAGGTGACACACTCAGAATATGCTAGATTCTTTTGTTTGTTTGTTTTGGGACTTCTTTCTATTATACATGGATGTGACTAGAGTGTGCTTTAGTTACTGAAACATTTGTCTCTTGAAAAATGAGGTCAATCATACTTTACCAAAGAACAGTAAACTTGTTTTCATGTATCAAAGTAGAACAAAGACCCAGCAGAGCTAAGACCTTCACAAATAATTATCCAGGCATTTAAATGAAATGTGGAACTCTAAAATTATGCTCTGTATGGAAAGGACATGGCCATTTCCCCATGAAGTCTGATTGCAGAAGCCTCAGAGAGGAATGTCAGGCTCTGTTCTGAATGGCTTTCATCAAAGTGGTCCTTGTTCAAATCATCCCATTGTGTTCATTTCCCAGTAGGGGAAATATATCCATTGGGAGATCAGGTCACATAATGATACAATACTGAACTGTCATGATTGAAACCAGACACAGAGTCTTATCAGTGGAATTCTTTCAGCTTCCCCCAACAGTGTGGGGTCACTGAGTACAGGACAGTCCTTGGATGGAGCAGTAACACAGGGATCCGTGGTTTGCCAGGTTGCATGAAGGCTTATCATGCCCTTTATAGAGACCATACCTGACCCCAGGGTTCCACCTGCCACTCTTCACAGGGCTCAGGGTTACAGCTCATGCTCAATGGGGGTGGAATGCCTGCCAGGAACTGGCAGTGAAACGGCCTCAGGCTCCGGTGGTCTTGACTGTCCGTGCACTGAATCTCGCGGATCTTGAAGCCCCCGCTGCAGTTTCTAGAGCACTGTGTAGATAGCAAAAGCAGAGGTCACCCCCGAGTCCTTGGCATCAGGCTTCCCTTCCTGTCAGCTGGGAGGTTCCAGGCTTCTGGTCATGAGGAGGAGTTTGGTCTAGTTCAAGTGAACCCTGCTCCCCTCCCACCCGGCGAGAAGGAATCACACAAGCAGCTCCCTGAGACTGGGCTTCCGAGAGTCCGAAACACACAGGGCAGTGTGAGGGTTTGGACTTCTGACAGAAGGGGGTGACAATTCCAGTTCTGTCACTTGCTGGTCACTAAACCCTGGGCAAGTCACAGAAGGACTCTGAGCCTCAGGAGTGATCAGTGTAAATGGGGATTGTGTTGTCTCACAGCTGGCGGGAAGATTATAGACTCCGGTTGGAGTGCCTGCTGGGACAGCGCCTGTTCCAGTGGTGGTCACTCCTCTGGACGTCCAGATGCATTCCAAGGCAAAGTGGCCTGGATGCTCTGATGTTTCCATAAATCATGGTGTTCAGCTTCTCAGAAATAAGCAACATTTTCCAGACAGCATCCCAGAAGTACAAATTAAGAACTGTGTTTTCCTGACCAAGAGCAAGCCCACAGAGGGGGGAAAAAAAGTAACTGTGAACTTAAAATTAGCCACAGAACATATGAGAAAACATGCCAATAATTTTCGCCCAAAGCAGCTATTTGTCAGACAAAATAAATTTCCAGGAAATAGCTCATGGTTAAACAAGCTCATGGTTCCTCTTTATTGGGAAAAGGGAATTTTATAAGACATAAGTGTAAAATGGGGTTTTATTTTCTTATTTTCCATGTATGTGATATAATCTGGTATTCCTAAATGCAATTCTCAAGTTAGCAGTCCTCATTTGTCAAAAGCACATTCACATTCAACAGGAAATGAAACATATTACTATGCCGAGGTCAGTGATATGGGAAGACACTCAGTAAATCTGTAAATATTCCAGTGCATTTTCCAAAGGGCCTCTGACTCAATTAACAAGAGGGAAGTGGCAACATATTATATCACTCCACTCCTAATGCTGTTTTGCTTTTGTGTGCTGACAGCAATTGTTATGTTCATTGTCTTCTTGTCCTAGAAAAGAATCATCTGCATTTCTGTTTCCCTAACCTGAAGCCTGGGATCCAGACTGGGAACAAGAGCCAGGCTAATGAGAATGGACGATGGTCGATGCCCTGTTGAAACCAAACAGGCCTGATAGTTTTCAGTTACCACAGCCTTTCAGCAACTGGCATAACTTGCAAACCAAATTGAAGAGGAATGAAAAATACCCTGAGCTTATAGAAGCTATGGGGAAGAGAGAAGGACATCACAACTTTTTCTTTCTTGTGCTATTTTTGATCTATGAAGTCATCCTGATATATGTTCCACGTTGGATTCATACAGAGTGTTCAGATAACTATAGTGCCACTAATGAATATAGCATTGGGAGGTCAACAGGCCCCATTCATCTGTGATCCTGGAACTAAGTGGCTGTGTGACCATGGATTTATCATTTTACTTCTCCACGCCTCCATTTCTCCATCCGTATTAAAAGAAGGATAAACTAGATGACTGAACTAGCCCAGCATTCTAGAGTGTCATCAGTGTACGGGATCTAGGATTCTGTTTTAATTTCAGAGTACTTTCTTACTCTCAAAGTTGCATGCCAAATACTAAACCAGGACATAGAAAGAATGCCTTTCTGCTTATTTTCCTTATGCTAAACACATTCATAAGGGCCTTAAAATCAGATAACTCATTGCAAAAATCCTAAGCACCAAAATTCGTCTGTCCATCTGTCCCTCTTCCTGGCCTCACTTCCCTTTCCCCCAGTTACGTCCCAAGTTCTGTGTCCCTATTGTAAGGGGAGCACACAGTTTGCTGAGGGAAGGGAACCAGTAAATGAGTAGAAGCAGTAAAGATTATATTCCACAGCTGTTCATGATCTAGTGTGGGCACAAAACAGGAGGGGGGCAACTTCACCCGAAGTCAAGAAAGGTTTGAATAAAGGAGGCAAATCTCAAGCAGAATCTTAGAAGATGAATAGATGCTCATTTGTCTCCCATAGGGTGGGGGACATTCAAAGTGCAGAGAATGGCATGCACCGTTCTGTGAACCAACTCTTTTCTGAGAACAGTAAGTTGGTCAGAATGCAGAGGGTTGGGGTAGACAGAGGATGGGCCAAGGCCACCTGGCAAGGCTCATGGTCTGGATGTCAGTAGTGTTGCTGTCATGCTTTCTGTGGTCCTAAAGGCTTCCATGTAATTGCCATGCCTCTAAACATTTTTTCTTAGGGATTCCTTAATCTGAATCACTCGGGGGATAGTTTAGACATACAACAAACCATGTTAATAGTGTAACAATGCAAAGAATTTCAGTATCTGAGCGACCTTTCTGGAACTCAATTTTTGCCTTCTGGAGACAGACACTTCCCTGTGACATGAAATTCTAGATTTTGACTTTTACATATGAACTTTAATGTATGTTTCTAGGAACATGCTGTGTATAAAAGGGACTATCTGTATTTAGCAAGATAAGGGCTATTTCCACATTTTATTTATTGGTTAAAAAAAAATCAGATCTATAAGATGTAGCCGTGCCATGGAGAATCTATAAAATAGAGAACTGGAGTAAGACAGAAGACCAGTGAGCAAATATATGAAACCCAAGGCCATAAGGAAAAGACTGTCACTCTTCTTACTTTCCAGCAAAGTTACAGACATTAAAGGCAAAAATGGGCAAAATAAAATTGCAACATTGCCTATGTGGAGAGACAGATCATTTTGAAGAAAAAAATGTAAAAATATTTCTATAATGAAGATCTAATAGACTTACCTATGAAAAGGGCAATAATCATTTGAGAAAGATAATAAAGAGGTTGTCAAACCAGCAGTCGGCATAACTTCAGAGGAACAGACAAAGTGTTCAGTCAGGAAGCCTGTGGAGCTGTGGGTGGTCCACGGTTTTGGTGTCAAACCCAACTGAGAATTTTCAAGTGCACTGTCCCGCAGTGCTTTTCTTCCATCATGACAATCACGTCTTTCCCCCCATACAGATTTTAGCATTCTGAAATGGGCACGTGCCTTACAATTGATAAACATTTTTTTTTTTGCATAGTATTCCTTTCTTTCTGGAAAGTTGTAGTTAAAATGACATAATCCTCCAGCTGATGCCTCTGTTAGAACAGAGACTATTTGGTACTAGCTTCACAATCAAGTGCGTGCTGGTGACTTAAACATGCCAGGCCTTCGTTTCCTCAATGGGGATTATAAAGTCTTAAACTGGGATAAAAACAAAATTGTTTATCACAGGCTTCTGTAGTACAAGCTCCCTGATCTCTCATCTGGGGTTTGACGCTGGCTAGAATCCCTCAGGCTGCAGCTGACCTTTTCAAAGTGCTAGCTATTTCACAGCTGTCGTTTTATGTGCCATGTAATTTCCAAGAAATGATTATTCCCAGTGAGGAGAAAGTGGGACTTTAGGGCTCGGTCATCATTTGTCAAGGTCAGGGATATGAAACGTTTCTGGAGTTTTTTCTGGATAGGGAAGAGACTTTGTAGTCAAATATTTAGTTCTTTGTTGGATCCTGAGTTTGTTGTGACTTAGAAGAGAAATTCCAAGAAAAAAAAAATGACATAGAAGCAGAGAAAAGGAGGCGGACATTTTCTCAAGCAGCCCCACATCGTCTCTCTTTCCATAGGGCAGAGCCTTACTTTAGGGAAAGGGTCCCAACACAGAGAAACGACACCCCATGGTCCTGCCTGATGGGAAGAGCACCAGGAGAACCAGGGATGTCCAACACCCCACCGTCCTGTTTGTCTGGGGCCATAAGCTCTCCACTAGATGAAAGAGCCTCATCTAGAGGGGACACTGCCCTCCTTGAACTTTGGGGGCAGCCCTTTGTTTCCCCTTCTGTGCCGCTCAGCTGTCCAGAGAGGAGACAGGGGTCTAGGGCGTGCCTAGGGTTGGACCCATGTTACAGACAGAAGGATTCCGCACAGATCATACCTCTGCACTCTCAATCCTGCTGCTGGCCAGTGTCTTACAGCCCTGGAATATCCCCCTGGACCTACTTCCGCTTATCCAAGGTGACAAGCAGATGGGGCCTGGTGAGGGCCCCAAAATACCAAGAGTAACTAATCAGAAAGCCTGGTATGTCCCTTTTGAAAGGGACTCTGTAGACAGCACAGCACAGTGAGTAACTATGGTCAGATTAACAAAGGCAGTGTAGGCCAGGCACAGTGGCTCACATCTGCACTCTGGGAGGCTGAGGCAGGCTTATTGCTAGAGCTTAGGAGTTAGAGACCAGCCTGAGTAAGAGCAAGACCGTGCCCCTACCAAAGATAGAAAAACTAGCTGGGTGTAATGGTGCATGCCTGTAGTCCTACCTACTGGGGAGGCTGAGGCAAGAGGATTTCTCAAGCCCAAGAGTTTGAAGTTGCTGTGAGAGC
Organism: Galagoides demidoff; assembly: GCA_963574575.1. Lineage (NCBI taxonomy): Eukaryota > Metazoa > Chordata > Mammalia > Primates > Galagidae > Galagoides > Galagoides demidoff. The sequence goes on along the minus strand of CAUYQV010168105.1, from coordinate 28,189 downwards.
AACTCTACCCAGAGAAAGAGTGAAACTCTGTCTTAAAATGAATAAATAAGAAAAAGAAACCCAAAAAACAAAAGCAGTAAAACAGCACTTCAAAAAGATGAGTACAGTGAATATATTTTTAAAGACCAAATTATTCTTCGTATTTTAGCTTTCTTTTTATTTTGGCTCTGAAAGATGAAATGGAGTGTTTGCTTTGTGAAGAGCTGCTGAGCCATGATTTAATTATACATGTGATAATATATAATTATTCATCATAATGCTAAATCTAAGTAATTAGAAATAGTGTTGTGTGCTAGACAAGCAATTAATTATGCCACTTTGACATCTTATTTTGGTTTAACTTAAGGGAAAAGACGGGGGGTTACATGCATTAATAAAATCTCTGTACTTCTAAGACTTTTGTGTAACCTGAAGCAGACCTATAGTAATGCCTATGATTTACTTGTCCGTGATTTTATAAAAGAGAGGAGGCAGAAAAGTAGGAAGGGAAGAAAGAAACCAACTTTACAAGTGCTGATATTGACCTGTCCCCACGCCTTTCCCCCTCAGCCAAGACACAACTGAGCCTGGTATCTTACCTTGCTCCAGTTGCCCACTTTCCAGCTGGCACATGGGCGGAGGTGGCATCTCTTAGCAGGTTCAGGCCTCTGGATGGCAGCGCAATCGGAATCTACCTGGGTACTGCACTCCACCCTCCTCCAGTAGGCACCCAGACCACACGTGGTGGAGCACTGTGGCAGGGACGAGGTGAGAGAAGACAGAGGCTGAGGCCATGTTCCCAGAGACACCTTCTGCTGGGGCCCTGGGGTCAGGAGTTCTTCCACTGGGCTGCTCACTAGAATTGCCCACAACGCTTTTAATGAATTACTAACAGTGAGGCCCCCCCACACACACACAAATTAACCTGGATCTCTGGGGGTGGCGCCCAGGGATCATGATTAACAATAATTCAATTGATTCTAAATAAACGGCCAGAGTTGAAGATCCCTGATTTATACAGGGTGGCCATAAAGTTCATGTGCAATTAAAAATAGCCTACTATATGGGAAGAAAATCCAATGCAAAGAGGAATTTGCTTCCCTTTAGAAATTTTGCCCAGGGCACTGCAGGCAAACTGCCCCATTGCATACCCATGCTGTTCACAGGGGTGTCAGATCCAAGCATCTGGCCCCTGCGTCTTATCCATCTGACACTGCTTTGATGGTATTTCAGTCTCTGTGATGTGGATGGCATCATTGCAGGGTAAGTAAACAAACTGAGGCTTAGAGAGCTGGCCTGTCCAAGAGGTTTCTGTCTTCAAAACTGAGGACACGGTTACAATAGTGCTTCTCAAACTTTAGGGGCCATAGGAATCACCCGAGTTCCTTGCTAAATGCAGATTCTGATTGAGTAGGTTTGGGGTGGGGAGGAGAATCAGCGTTTCTGACAAGGTCCCAGCTGGTGCTGTGCTGACGGTCCTCAGACCGCACGATGCTTTTTAATCACTCACTCCACTGCTGGTAAATAAATCACTTCTTGCCATATGGACATTCCATTGATCTTAGGGTGTCTTTATTTATTTATAATTCTTAAATATCTCACTTTTAGTAGGAGGTGACTTGGCTAAAACTGCACTCACATTTCTCTCATAATTTCTTCTTTCTTATGTGCCTAATTCTTTGAGATAATTGACTTTTCTTACATCTCTGCTTCCTAGCTCATTCTCTGAAGGAAGGGCTATCTCTGAACAAGCAAAACATGGTTCTGAATTAATAGAAAACAAAGGGGTAGAAGTTCCTTCTATGACAGGCTTGAAGGTTTCTTTGATGGGCTACAAAAACCAGCTTTATGTTTCTCCTGTTGTATCTTTAATTTCCACATAATTTTGTTTCATTTTGTGCAAGATCTTGTGTCGTAACACACATATAACATAATAGAGTTCTTAGGTAGGTAAGTTATAAAATCACAAAAAGGGCAAAAAGAATAGAAAAGAGCCTATATCATCATCATTTCCCAATGGCTCATTTATAGTGGCAATATCACCTCATTAAAACTCTTTTGGAGTTGATTTATATCTCTCCTGCGTCCCTCACACTCTCCCTTGTACTGTGTACAGCTCAAGTGCATTGACCGCAGTTGGTCGTAGAATGATTGCACTAATGGCTCCTGCTGTTCACACGTCCTTAAACCCATGCTCTTTGCAATAGTACTTTGCATCTTCTCTCATCAAAAGGTGGAATCTAAGTTTCTCTTGCTATTCAATCAAAGCTGTTCCTGTGACCTGCTTTGGCTGACAGAGCGCAGAGGATGATGCTGTTCCAGTTCTAAAGAGGTTTTGCTTTGCATTCTTGCCCCTGCATCCCTGCCTCTGCCAGGAGAATAAGCCCAGGCTGACCCACCGGAGGATAAGACTCGCTACAGCTAGTGACTCTGGAGCGACCAATTGACCAAGTCAAGGATGAGGGTCAGGGTATCTGGAACTGGAAATGATGCTGAGGGTCACATTAGCATCGTGTGGAAACTGCTCTGAAAGGCTGTGTAAATTATGTCGTCATTTCCATTCTACATGACTCTACAGCCTGCATCTCACTGACTGCCCCCAGGGATCTGACTGAATGCTGAGGCAATTCAATGGGAGGTGATTTTCTGTCTAATGACAGCCAGGCCCATGCATAGGAACAAAGTTTTCTGTTTTGTAAATACAGTATATACGCACATTTGCTGGGTGCTCTTCTGAGCACCTTACCCATAGTTATTCCCGTTACCTCGTAACAATCTTAGGGTTGGGCATTATCATCATCCTCATTTTACAGATGAGGGAACTGACGTAGAGTGAGGTCATATAGTAACTAAGTGACTGAACTAGGACTTAAACCAGAAAGTATGGTTTCAAGTGTTATGTCTATTTATAATGTTCATGTACTTTTTACATCAGTTATTTAATTTTTGAAATCACTATTAGTTAAAGGACTATGTTAGGGACAGTGGGGGGGTCAAGGACAGCCTTTTAATATAGGACAGAAAATGGGAAGACTTGGTATGAGACATTTCAAGTCAAACCCTAAGGAACTTTAGAAAATACTTCCTGCTGTAGGGATCAGGAGAAGCTTTAGAGGAAGGGAAGCTCAAAGCTTGGCCCTGAAGAATGGGGTGGATTTAAAAGGGCAGAGGAGGAAGGAGAGGACATTCTAAGCTGAGGAAACAGCATGACCAAAGGCCTGGGGCTGAGAGGGGCAGAGGTCTCCAGGAAAATAAGCAGTGGGGATTTGTTGATGCTCGAGATGTATGAAGAAAAACAGAAGGCCACTGAGCTGGATTATGTGAGGGTCTGAAGGCTGACCGTTTTGGCTTAGAGTTGAATCTGTTTGATCTGGTATGGAATGAGTCTTCAAAGATTTGTAAGCAGGAGTTCAGAATCAGTAGAGCTCTGCCTTTTCGGAAGACTTAATTTGTCAGTCCTACATCCTTGCAGCAGTGTGCAGAAAAGCTTGGAGAAGGAAGATGCTGGAGGGGCACAGGCTGTACTGAGGGTCACATTAGCATCGTGAGGGCAAGAGCAGGTGTCCTAAACGAAGTAGTAACCAAGGTCCTCCATCCTCAACTATCGGGACACCACTGGCATTTTGGAATGGACAGTTCCTCCTAAGGGACTTCCCCGAAGGCCATGGGACTTTTGACATTGACTACTGGTTGCAACCTTCATCGGACATTGTGGTAACAAACAAAAGCATCCCCCTCATTTCCAGACTCCTCCAAGCATCAGATTGTAAATCACTTGGGCCTTAAACTAACAGAGGAAATAAAGAAGAGATGACAGAAATGATAGGGTGACACTGACTTGAAAAACTTTAGAGATTTTTTTCAGTAGGACAGGGCAGAATGATATCAATGGTGATTCTGGGGTTCTAAGTTATAGTGATTGAACCATTACAGAGCAAGGTAACCCCAAAGTAACAGCTTTAGAAATGGACAAAAACAAAAATCAGACACAATAGAACCTCTGAACCTAGAGTTTCCACTCTGAACCCTGACTCTGTCTGACAATTCTGTGTATTAAACATTTTATCTCAAAATACATATAATGAGAATAGGCACCAGTGTTGTCTTGAAGGGGAGTCCTGCTCACCGTGTAGCTCTATTCTGGCAATAATCCTTATAGCCTTGAAAAACTCTGCAGTCTGGGTCAATACCCTTTTCCAGCCAAATAACCTGGAATTAATAGTTGTTAAGGGTTCTACCACAGTTGCCAGTTTTTTTGTGAGCTATAATGTATTCAATAATAAAATTTGCTTTTATCAGAGTCAAAATATGATATTTGAGACTGAAGTAATTAAATGTGCTGATTAACCTGTGAGCTTAGACATCATAGTTGATATGTACTTTATTTTGATCTAGTTTACTTGGATATAACAATGTCTTGTTAAATCAGTTAACATTTATCAACTAATTAACATGTATTAAGTAGTCGCAGGAAAAAATCACGATACATTTAAATTCCATAATTCCACAACTTCTCTGGGATTTGGGGATGAAATTAAAGATAAGAGGATGAGAAAACTAATTTTCAGGTTACTCTACAACCACTTTTTAGTAAGACATTTGTATTAACTTGTAGACCAAGAAGGGCTTATTTATTCTTATTAACAACCTTAATGTAGGCCTCCTAAGGGTCCTCCCGTGATTGGTGCAATTTAGTGTCACTCTTCATATAACACTGAAATTGTTCTCCCAGCGTCACCAGTGACCTAATTATCAAATCCACCAGGTCTGTTGTCAGCCTTCACATTCCTAGACATTGGAGGCATCACATCTCCTGGTTTAAGTCTTACATATTAGATGATTCCTTATTAGTCTTCCTCATGGGATCCTTGTCAGCCAGCTCCTTAGGCATTTCCCAGGGTCACCTCCTGGCCCATTGCTCTTTGCACCCTACAAGAGGTCCTTGGGTGACCTCGCATACTTTCAAGGTTCTAACTTCCAGCTTTTGCTTAAGGCCACCAGGTTGTATCTCTAGTTGTCACCTCTCTGGAGAACTTCAAACTCATACACACAAATATCTGCTCCTTATTCCTTAGGTAACTCAAAGGCCTGGCCTATTAAACTTGATCTGTAACTGAACTCACCCCCCCCTCCTCCTTCTGTCAATTGAGGCTCACTCCTCCTGTCCAGTGTCCACCACCCAGCAGACATCCAAGGTTCAAACCTCGTCAATGACAGACACCTCTTCCCTCTCCTCTTCACATCCCACTTCCAACTACACACAAAACCCTACTAATTTTAAGTTCTAAATGTATCTGAAATCTATCTTCTTCCCAAGAATTCTTGACATATTCCTCATGTGTCACCTGGACTATTACAATAAACTTCCCAATAGGTCAAATCCCTTATCCTCATTGCTTCAGATTTAGCTACCTACACACGGTGGGCCATGCCATTTGGTGGCAGAGATTGCTAAGTATTCACTGTAATCCTTTTTCCTCTTATTTCTGGGAACACAATTGGTCTGGATTTCTCAGCTTCCTTTTGTCAGCTTTGGCTATGTGACTTGGTTTTATATAACAGAATGTGAGCAGAAGCGACTGGTGCCCCTTCTGGTCTTCGCCCATAAAGCCTCATGCAGGTCCTTTCTAGTTGACCGGAATGGCTACCCTAGGACAAATTTGATGATAGGAAGGTGACAAAGGCACTGTCAGCTTGGGTTCCCAAATGGCTGCATGGATCAGAGTGAAAATATAAGGAAAAGTAGGGAAAATTTTACCAATCTCCTTGGGCTGTCATGAAGATTGAGAATGCATGCTTATTACCATTCTCTACCATCACACTGTAGACTAGAATCCCTTGTATTGTTACGTGAGTGAGAAATCGACTTCTATTCTGGGGAACCATTATTTGTTGAGCTTTATTTGTTATAGCAGCCTAGCCTAATGCATGTGTATGTGTGTGTGAGCTTGCATGCTTTGCATGTGTGATATCTAATTACATATGCATGCTATATGCATGTCATTTATATTTTGATCATTCTGATAACAATACTATATCTATGTTTTTGTCATCTCTTTCATACTCTATTTGACCTAGGTTGTTTTCTTCTCAAGGCCCACAGTGTATTTAATTGTAGGTACTTTCAGACCTTATATCTATTAACTAAATATCAAAACACAAATTAATTATAACCTCTTTCTCTATACCTTGTTCTCTTTGTTTTTTAGTCTACAGAGGCCACACAGTTTAAATTAATCTACGTGACGGAAGACAACAGACTTATTTATCTGCCCTTTAGCGATGCTCTATGTTTTTGTAAAGAGAGACATTTTTTTTTTTTGAGACAGAGCCTCAAGCTATCCCCCTGGGTAGATTGCCGTGGCATCACAGCTCACAGCAACCTCCAACTCCTGGGCTCAAGGGAGTCTCCTGCCTCAGCCTCCTGAGTAGCTGGGGCCACAGGCACCCGTCACAATGCCCAACTATTTTTTTTGTTTTTTGGTTGCAGCTGTCATTGTTGTTTGGCGGGCCCAGGCTGGATTCGAACCCGCCACCTTGGGTGTATGTGGCTGGCGCCTTAGCCACTTGAATCACAGGTGCTGAGCCAAGAGAGACATATTTTGAGGGTACTATTTGAAACAACCTAAGCAGTTCAATTTTATTTCAAAATATCTAGTTTGAACTCATTGTGATAACACAGTGATGATTTGCCTCAGTGAACTATGAAGTCATCACTAGTGCCCTCAACATTAATTGAAACTACCTTCTTGTGAATTATGAGATTTTCTCATCTGTTTACCTAGGGTAACCAAAACATTGGCATTGTTTTTATATTTAATATGACCAAAGACAAAAACAAATAAAACCCAAGGTACAGAGGATGGTGATGTTTTCTGATTTAAAAGCAAGGGGTCCTGGGCTCTGCAGTCTCCATCCTCCTGAGTTCAAATCTCTGCTCCATTGCTCGTGAGTGTGTGTGATCCTGGCCGGCTACTTAACCTCTTTCAGCTTCAGTTCCCTTGTCTCTAAAGTAAGGAAAATATTACCAGTTTCCTTGGGTTGTCATGAAGATTAAGTGGAAGAATGCATGCTTGTTAGCATAAAACCATGCTTGTAAAACAGACCTATACTTTATACATGTTTGCTATCAACACCTTACTCATTGTTAAGAGCCCTTTGGGACTGATTAGGAAGGAAACAGGACTAAAATGAAAGGAATATCGAGTCATTCACTTCCTTCTTTCAATAAATTGGATTGCTATAAACATGAAGATCTTTTCTTTATGAAAAGATCTAGATACTTTAGTTGTAAATGGATATAATAAGATATTGCTCCATTGACAGGAAATGTGATAACTCACTTTATGAATCAAACATTAATCAGTGTGTAAATGTAGTTCAAATGCAAACAATTATAGCATTTGGTGCAAAAAATTTTGGAGGTTTCAATTGTGAACTAAAAACAAAGGAAAATTCTAAGATCCCTAACCCCTGAACAGACTCCCCTATAGGCCAAGGTACCCCCAAAGCCCCTTAAAAATTGAGTTTCTGGCCACAATGGGGAGAAAGATCAGACACAAGCCATAAATTCAGCCTTGATTGGGGTCAGGGCCTGTGGTTCAAGGAGTAGCGCACCAGCTCCATATACCAGTGGTGGTAGGTTCAATCCTGGCCCTGGCCAAAAGATGCAAAAAAAAAAAAAAAAAAAAAAATTCAACCTAGATTCGGCAAGAGACTGATTTAAGTAATTCTCTCCTGCTAAGAAGACAACCAACAATAGATTGGATTGGCCAGTTTACAAAGACTGTGCACTTGAGTGCCTTTGTGTCCTAAAAAGTCTTTTTGAAGTATGGGGCCTGACTATAATATATTGAAATGATAAGACTCTACCCCAAACTGAACCTTGGTCATATGTAACATGCATGTTAGTTTAATATGCATGCATCAGAACCATCTTCATGAATATTTATAGCTCCTCCTATAACTTGTTAAATATTAATATGTTTGTATTTGTGTGTGTGTGTGCATGTGTATCACCAACCTATTCAACTTGAATTCCTTCCTTACCTTCCCTTCCTTTCTCCCTCCCTCCAAGTGTCTGTTTCTGGTTTTTGCTGGAGGCTACGCTTTCCAGCCTGTCAGAATGGCCACTTTTCAGGCTGCAACCCCTTATAAGAAATAAAGCTCTCTTCTCCAAATTTATAATTGTGTAATTTCATAAGTTAACAGGTTAGCCTACTTATTGCTCTATAGTTATTCCATGATCAATGGTGCTGATTAACTTATAAAAAAGAATTTATTTTATTTATTTTTATTTTTATTTTTTAGAGACAGAGTCTCACTTTATCGCCCTTGGTAGAGTGCTGTGGTGTCACAGCTCACAACAACCTCCAACTCCTGGGCTTAGGCGATTCTCTTGCCTCGGCCTTCCGAGTAGCTGGGACTACAGGTGCCCGCCACAATGCCTGGTTATTTTTTTTGTTGCAGTTTGGCAGGGGCTGGGTTTGAACCCACCATCCTTGGTATATGGGGCCAGCACCCTACTCAATGAGCCACAGGTGCCGCCCCTATACAAAAGAATTTTATACAAATAAGTTGTGAATTGGTGCTGAAATTCACTAGAGAGGCAGCAGATTAGGTTGGAAAGAGTTAGAAGGTTCATCATTCAACTATAAAGTGTATCCTTAGACAAATCACTTAAGTGACAAAAATCCCAGTTTTTCTATTTGTGAATTGGTATAAATGAGTCCCTCACCCCTGAAAACATCAAAAAGAAAATAAAACAGACTATCTGTGAAAGTGGTTTAAAAAGTAAAATGCTTTACAAATTGTTATAATTGCATTGTTATGGTTATATTAGCTGCTAATATTTCACTACTCTCTAGCTAATGCTGAATAATTTGAACATGTGATTACTTTGCCACAAAGTCCTCTTTTGAGTTGTCATATTATTTTGACAGGCTTGTATACCGTATATTCAAAATTCAAATAGGTGAGAAATGATTTTGATGCTTCAGAGGATGCAATTAGTTTTAGAAATGGAAAAACAAGTATCTAGCCAAATTTTTGAAGGGTGAAAATAGGAGCCAACATTTTGTCACCAGGCCTCTTTTCTTCTTCCTCTATATTTTAATTCCATTAATCAGCCAAAATGAATTTTTTTAATGCAAATACTCAGAGCAAAAAGAAAAAAAATGCATGGATAAATCAAGCTATAGAATTATTTTACTGAGTTTTGTTTTACGTTTCTATTCCAATTGTGACTACTTCAAAGGTCGAAAACACACCTCAACATTAGTTTTCAAAAACAGGCTCTTTCAGTCATCCTTTATCCTAGGATCATGGCAGTTTATAGCTGGAAGGGTCACTAGACTAAGACCTATGCTAGGCCCGTCATTCAGGAAGATGGACTGAATTCTACATGATCACACGGCTGACGGACTCACACTCCCTGACTTAGTTCAGGGTTCTTCTCACTATATCCCTTTATTTCGTTCTTTTTCTCACATGCATATATGATATATATATAATCTATTTTCCATTTGAGGTGTTAGGTTGTAGGAAGAAGATGAGGGCATGGCTCTGATTGCTTCATTTTTTCCACATTAGGCTACATTTAACGCAAGTTCATTTTGAAATGTGTACATAAATGTAACACTCCGTGCTATGTGCATGTAAAGTGAGACCCGGGTAGTAAATAAGACCTCTTACCTCGCTCCAGTTTCCAACAACCCAGTATGCAGGGTTGTGGCCCTTTGTGAGCTGCTTATAATCAGAGGTGTTCAGTAGAAAGCCCTCAGCCATCAGACTGGTTGCATCCTCCTCAGTCAGGACTGGTCCAGAACTTTGAGTTAGATTCATGTTGTCTGAAAGTTCTAGATGGCTGTGGTTTATTGGCTTTTCTGAGGGTGCCGGCTGGTGGTTTCCTCTCTGAGGGAGTGAGGGGCTAGCTGGCTTTTCAGAATCCACCCCTTCAGTGATGTGGGTCCCGTTTTGGGGGGTGCTGGGCCTTTGGCTGGTAAGCAGTCCTTCCATCACTGTGCTCAAGGGTGGCCGCCAGGACTCCCCATCAAGATAGGGTGTTGGAGGAGGCCCAAGAGGCATTTCTGTACTTCTTTCCACCGGAGCATCATTGCCGGGAATGCTGAACATGGTCCACACTGTAGGGTTGTTTTCGTCTTTGTTCTCAGGCTCCTCACTGCCTTCCCCTGAGCCACTATGAATCTCCACGTCTGGATCTTTGGTCAAGGTATTGTAAAAGGGAGTCACCTGCCAAGTCACAGGGTTGCTGGAAGATGACAGATCAGAACCACTTGTTGTAGCTAGAAGGTCTCCCTCTGAGGTAGGACCAGCATCTGAATTAGACACATTTTCATTATTTGGCTGGACGCTCAAAGACAGGGAAGTGAGGATGGGCTGGGATGTGCTTCCAGTGGAAATGAGATCATCAGAGTCCAGTTCAGGTTGGGCTGAATGATTTTGCCACTGTTTTCCACCCAGGCCTCCTTCTTTGCAGGCTGTGGTGGGACCAGGGCTGCTGATTGCCAGAGTACTTGTGCTCACAGACTCAGGCACTGTGGTTGTGGTCAGCGCTCTGGGCCCAGATGTGGGTGGGGAGATAGGCCTTCCGGGGTCTTTCCCAGATGTTGGCAGGTTTTTTCCATTGGAAGTGGTGCCTTTGCTGGGTTTCAGAGTTCTCCGGCTCGATGGGCACTGTTGGAGGCCACAGAGAGCTCTGCTGTTGGGCTTCCGTGTCACATCACAAGGTTCATAGTGGTTCTTGGCACACGTGACACTGCGAATCCGCACTCCACCACCACAGGAAACAGAGCACTAGGAAAGAGAGACAACAGGTAGTTTAGTGAGAAAGATGCTTTGTTCTCACGGTCAGGTTTATAACAGTTTACTGAACTGTGCGGTTCAAACTGTTGTCTTCTATCTCTACATTTAGTCTCCGTGCTCTTTTAGGTTTTCCTGGAAGTCTGTTTCTCCCAGAGGCCAGTTGGGGGCTCAAGACCAACCATTTACTCTTTACAAACTGCAAATACAAGCCATGATGAAGTCAAACTACAGTCTCTTTAGGTTTTGAACCTTGGATAGTGGGATCCACAAAGAGTGCAACAATTAAGACAAGTCAACTATTATCTCTTTTCTGAATTAATTTAATTTTCTAAATTAATTTAACAGCATCACAACCCACATTGCCTAGAATCTATGAAGTTGGTTATGATGAACCTTCCCTTTATATCTAGAGAACAATGGTTATAACTCATACAGCTTCTCCCAGGTGCTTTAAGTTCCATGTGCACTTGTCTGTGACAGGCGGGGTCAGACTGAAAGCGAGACAGTCACTATATTCACACATAAACTTAGATCCAAGACACTTTCCACATTCTGTGGAGCATGCCAAAGCCCAGGCGGCTGGACTGCCTTTGAGGGAATCCCAACGGGATGGTCCTTGCTCTGGAGTCATAATAAAGCACGTTCACTTTATCAGTTTCAGCAGCTGTGAATAAAGTGTAGTTGCTATAAAACACTACATTTCTGGCTACTAAAAACTCCACACCAAACCATTCCATTTTTCATTTTCCTTTCCAGTGACATTTAAAGTCAACCACCAAGCAGTTTGCACTTGAGCATGGGCCACCCAGAGGTCTTTGCTGGCCATTTTACATCTTTCTGTCTTTATTCCTGACCTGAAAGTATGTTTCTTTTTTTTAAAAAAAAAAAAAAAAACCTCACAATTTATTAGAGAAAGACTAAGACTAAGCAGCAAGAGGAATTATAGCAGCAAAAAAAAAAAAAAAAAAGAAAGAAAGCATGTTTCTCAAGGACAGACACTGTGTAATTCTTGGCAACGTCACAGACATTACTCTGTGTGATATCCACAACATCCCTGAGCTTTGTGAGGCAGGAATTGTTGTTCTGCCTTCCACAAGAGAGGAACCTGAAGTTTGGGGGTTTATTAAAAGCAAGTTATTCTGCAAGTCACTGACAGAATAAGATTTATTTCACCCATCCCCCTCAAACCTAGGGCAACACATGTACAAGTAGCTATCTATGGCTACTTAGGATAGTACTTAGGACACAGTAAACACTTTGTACATACTTATTAAGTGGCTATTTTACCTGGAAAAAAAATCAGGTATGGGAAAATTCTTCCACATTTTTTTTAGCTTAAGTTCCTTACCGTCTCTAGGCCCATTTAAAATTTTTTCTGTGCAGGAAAATAACACTGGTGTAGGAAACTCCCCCTTCATTTTGTTTCAGTCAAGCCTAATGGCTCACGGAGGTATAATAGCTCTGTGAAATCAGCTCCTTTGAAAGGCAGGAGATGCTGTGGACGCAGGAGAATGTACAACCGAGGCAGTGTCCAGCTGCAGATTTAGGCTCCATTAGGAGAGCTATGGATCTAAGATGTTAACACAATACTCCAGCATCCTGCTCTAAGGTTGAACTGGCAAGGTTATTTTGATAATAACCGTCATATTTGGTGGAAACTGTGCTTAAGGCACATCCATTTCCCACCAAAGTGAAGGCCACCAACCAGCGGTATCACAGCTGGCCAAGGAAAAAATGTCTCTTCGGCCACCTGCCGTGATATTTCTTCTCTTGTATGAAGACACTTTATGTTCTCTCTGAGTCATCCTGAGCCCCACTCCACTCATGACATTCTAATCTGAACTCCTTGGATTTTCAAATCTCCGCTTCACCAAAATGTATCAGCCCAGCCAAATAATCTCTGATATATGTCTGAAGACATTTCCACACTGGCTGCCTCAGGCAAGCTCCGTGTTGAGAGCTGATTCACAAAGAAGGCCCCAGCTAGTGCCAACTGTTCTCAGGCAGGAGGTGGCCCTGCTTTCTGGTTTTCTTTCCAACATGTATTAGACCAGATACTAAATAACAGGAAACTCTTTAAGTTTTCTTTTCTTTCTCCCCCCACTTTTTTTTTTGTTTATTTTGACTTAAGATATTTCTAATATCCCCAGGGAAGTTAGGTTTTGTTTATACACCATTATAAGTACAAACTTTTTTTTTTTTTTTTTGCAGTTTTTGGCCAGGGCTGGGTTTGAACCTACCACCTCTGGCATATGGGGCCAGCACCCTACTCCATTGAACCACAGGCACCACCTAGTACAAACATTTTTTAAAACGCAGAAGTATAGGAGAGTATATCCTCCACCCTCACATTGAACCATGAAGTCAAACAATGATAAAACCGTTGGGAAATAGCTTAGATTCCATAGGCTGTCATGGTTAATTCTCTGCATGATTCAATGACTTAGCCTCAGCTTCCTCATCTGGAAATTGAAAGAAATGAACATGTAATTTTCAAGGCTACTGTGAGAATAACATGAGACAATGCTCTTAACAGAGCAGCATGATATTCAGAAGACTATTCATAATTAAAAGCTATTATTAACACTGTTACAATAACGATGCTGTGAATAATACTAGTGATAATAACAGAGGGGCTTAGGGGGCAGCCTTGGGGGTGGCACACAGAACTATCTTATCTTGGACTTGCGAGGTGAGCAGTTGTCTGGGTAAAGTAGGTGCAGGCATGTGTCTAGAAGAGACCTGTATGAGGCTGGACAGTTAAGTTCACAAACTCATCCTAGAAAAAGTGCTACATATATCATTGGTGAATATCACTATAGTCACCAGATGGCCAAATGGAGTACTTTAAAATTGCTGAATATCATTTTCTCTAGGATGAGTTAGAGAACTTAATTGTCAAACCTCATATACCCCCACTGGTCTATTGCTAGATTTTTTTTCAAATTCACATTTCCTGGAGTGCTAATAGATAGATGTATAGTTTTAAATTTACAAATCACAAGAACTAAATAATCTTATTAACTGTGTGAACTTGCTCGATGTAAAAGAGCAAGGCAGGAGGAGTAAATAATAGCTATCCAGCTGGCGGTTTAGTTAAAATACATTTAATTTTGATATTTTAAAACAGAAGGTAGTTCTCAAGCAGGAATTCCAAGTTGGCAGCCTAAGGGCTCAATTTGGCTTATAGACACGGATTCTTTGGCCCATTCAATCTTAAAACAAGGGAACAAACAAACAAAATACAAAAGCTGAGTTAGTAGCCAACCTTTTAAAAATTAGCAGTTTTACATAAATAAAGTTCTAGAGTTTCAGCTTCTCTTGCAAGAGCAAACGATCTGCCTCTATTGGTCGAATTTCCAAACAACAACTTGCCTCCTCATTGCAATGGAGGCCTGGGGTCTGGGAGGAGAGTGTATGTTCCCCAGCGCACCTGCCTGCTATCCACATGGACTCTCCTTAGCCAGTGGACACCGAAGCTTCCTTAGTACTGGGGCATTTTGTGTCCAGCAGGACAGCGTTAACTGTCCACCAAGTGCGCTGGGCCTCAGAGCTAGGTTACCTCTCCGCAGTCACGTCAGAGCAAAAAGTGCTGCTTTGAATTCAACCCCACATTTCCTCCAGCACATCTCCCGTCTGTGCTTATCTCCTTAGGAGCTGTCAAGCCCTTCAGAAGAGATAAACTCGCCACAGAACACCGCACTTAAAACCCATCTCAATTGGTAGTTTCAGAATTCTCAAAACCAATTTTGCTATGATTATCATGTGCCTCTACCTTGTGATTTTGAACCCCGGGCCAGGCAAGCAGCCTGTCAACCTGTCAGTGTCCTCTCGGGAGTCATGTTGCCCTCATTTGCCACCACAACCTGGACTTGGGCCTCTGGGTGGGGAGGAGGGGTGCTGAGAAAGAGGTTTGTTGCCAAATGTGTCATCTCCACCCACCTGGGTGCAGTGCAGGGGTCGGGGGCCCCACAGTTGGCACAGAGCTTCAGTACTGATGAGAGAGGGTTTATTCAAAAACACATTTGGGGTTTATCAGAGGATTTGGGTAAAGGACTGAGTAGGGAAAATAGCTAGTACTGTTCTGGGCATAAAAGCATGTAATGTGAAGGCTTATGAATTTATAAATGAATGACTGAATCACAAACTAAAGTCAGCTTTAAAAGATAAAATACTTAGGTACCTGTTATAGGTTGAATTGCATTTCTCCCCTCCTCCCACCCCCCAGAAAAAGATATGTCAGAGTCTCAAGGTCTCCTAAACTCAGAGTATGACCTTATTTGGAGCCAGGATCTTTAAGGAGGTAATCAAATTAAAACAAGGCCATGAGGGTGGGTCCTGATCCAATATAACTGGTGTCCATGTATTAAATTAAAAGGGGAGATTTGGACACAGAGCACACAGACAGGCAGTGTCTAGTGTCTATGGCTCAGGGAGTAGGGCATCAGCCCCATATGCTGAGGGTGGTGGGTTCAAGCCCAGCCCTGGCCAAACTTTAAATAAATAAATAAATAAATAAATAAATAAATTAATTAATTAATTAAAAAAATAGAGCACACAGACAGGTAGGCAGAGACTGGGATGCTGGATTTACAAGCCAAGCAGCATGAAAGCCTGACTGCAAACCACAGAAGCCAGGAAGCAAGCATGGACCAGATGTTCCCCCACAGCTTTGGAAGGAGCCAATCCTGCTGACACCTTGATCTTGGAATTCCAGCTTCCAGAACTACGAGACAGTAAGGTGCTATTGTTTGAGCCATCCAGTCTGTGGTACTTAGCTAGGGCAGCCCTAGGAAACTTATACAGTAGTTTAGATAATTATAAAAAAAAAAAATCATCAACACAGCTCCCCACTTGTCTTCTGTTAATAAATGTTTCAAGCAAAAGTGTCCGTGTCTGTTCCCCAGGAAGACTGGCAGAGCACAGGCTACTGATACCTGGAAAGAACTGTGATGTGGGTGCTTACAAATATGCACGTCAAAAGGGGGTGATTGAGGCCAGGTCATCAGGTGGCCAGCCCCACGGGGTGCCTGGGACCTTAACTGAAACTAGGGGATACCAGACTTCACTGACTCTCAAAAATGTCTCCTGCCCCTCCCGCTTCCTCTTCCTTAAGGAACTTCACCAAGTTGTGGGACTTCACACGAGCCTAGCTTTGCTTGTCACTTAGCAACAGATACGCAGTTGCTACTTGCTGCCATGACGTCTGAAGAGCCCTCCCTGCTCATTTGTGACGATTAGGATTTAGTCTGTGAGCTCACTGCCTTCCGACACCCTCGGGGACAGCTCTGCACTTCCTAGAGTCTCAGTTAATCACTTTGCTTGTGTGTATGTGAGGTGAGGGAAGGGAGGGGAGATTAGAGATCTTCCTAGGCTCCGGGTACGTCTGTTTTTGGAGGCTCCACTCCATATCCCATCAAATATATTCCAGTAAAATATAATATTTTGCTATAAAAATTATTTGAAAGGCTTATTTATTTTTTTGTGTTTGCTTTTGAAATCATTTGGTGAAGGCAACTCATTTAATTTTTAAGAGGCTCTGATGTCTTAGAACTCCAGCAAAGGGAGAAAAACTCATCTGCAAATTATTTCCAAACACAACACATTTCCTAGACTACTCAGAGCTGTCATATTGCTATGCTTTGCAGACATCTGAGATGCAGTTTTCAGAGTGGAAGCTCTGCTGTCTGCATTTAAATCCTGGCCCCCTGGCTTGGTGGCTGGATGACCCTGAACAAGTTTCTTTTTTCTTTTTTTTTTTTTTTTTTTTTAAGTCTTACTATGTCACCCTCAGTAGAGTGCTGTGGTGTCACAGCCCACAGCAATCTCAAACTCTTGGGCTTAAGCAATTCTCCTGCCTCAGCCTCTCAAGTAGCTGGGACTATAGGCACCCACCACAATGCCTGGCCATTTTTTGGTTGCAGTTGTCATTGTTGTTTGGCAGGCCCAGGCTGGGTTTGAACCCGCCAGCCCGGTGTATATGGCTGGTGCCCTATCTGCTGAGCTACAAATAGGGCACTGAGTCCCTGAACAAGTTTCTAAATGTCTTTCTGTCTCAGTTTCTTCATCTGTAAAAGGGAGCTAATGAGGCTGTTGTGAGGATTAAATGTATTCATATCTATAAAGGTATTTACTAGATATATACATAATATATACTAACAATACATACTAAATGCCCAGTCAACATTTGCTATTAATATGTAATTAGATATTGATTTCTGATTTTTCAGTGTCCTTTTGTTTTTATGAAAGTGATATACAAGTTTTGCTCTTTTTTTTTTCAGGTCTCAAATCATTTTGTAGGCTCTGGAAAAACTTGCAGGCTGTAAGCACTATGCTTACAGTTCTGTGCATAAAATGGTTCTGAGTTCACAGAGGGTACAGATGGAAATTCAGGGGGCCACAGATTGATTCTTTCAGCACATTTGGGTGTCATTGATTGGGCAAGGTTTGTAAGAATCAGAATAAGCCCTTATCTTTTTGCCTGGTAATAAAGTCACCATTTAGTGACTTAAACTATTAGCAAGTCACTATGCTAAGTGCTTACATGAATTATCTTATTTAATTCTTACAATAACTCTATCTTGATGACAAAAGGCTAAGAGAGAATTAACACTAACTCATGGCCATGCAATTAGAGATTTCCAGGACTGGAAAACAGAAAAATTTCAATCCTACTAAGTCTACTAGTCTAATTACCAGGAGAAATAACATATTGGTTGGTTTATTATCAAAGAAACTGAGGCTTTATAAGGTGAGGTTATTTTCCTAAGATTGTATAGTGAGTTTATATAATATAAGATTATAAGATTAGAGCCTGGGATCTCAGCCAGGACTCTTCTCACTTCCTTTTCTGCTCAGGATGCACAAAACCACGTTTGTTAACTACATGGTGCTTTCAGTGGTATCCATCCATCCATCCATCCATCCATCCATCCATCCATCCATCCATCCATCCACCCATCTATCCATCTATCCATTCATCCATCCATTGACCTATCCATCCATCCATCCATCCATCCACCCACCCACCCACCCACTCATCCATCCATCCAACCACCCACCCACCCATCCATCTATCCATTCCAGGAAAAAGATGGCACAGTTCCCTACAAAGCATGTGACTGAACCATTGTATAATTATATCCTTGGAGCCATTATTAGAAACCTCACATAACTTCGGCAATTTATTACACTAGGTGTGTGTCCTAAAAAAGAAGTTTAGAAGTCAGTCTGCATGTACTATGTAAAGCAAAATTCTAAAAGGTACCATCTCTGAAGATACGTATTTGAAAGCAGAACATTCATTTGCAAAGAGTAGCTTTGATAATTTTTCCATCTCTCAGATGGGAAGAGTTATGGAACCCACTGTGCTGCCCTGTTGCCCTGGTGCCGGGAAATGCCGTGTTAGACTGGAGGCTTCTCCTCAGATAAGGGCTTACTCTGATTCTTACAAGGCCACACAGTGGCCTTCTCCTCATCATGTTCAGCGTGTTCCTCTCTGTTCCCAGACACAGCCATGACTCCCTTCTCACCACTTCCATACCTAGTCCTTTTATTGTAAACAGCCTGAAATGGCTTTGGAAGGAGAAACTGGGTATAAATACACACACACATCTTGGCTTCTGGAGATCTCACGTTTGCCAAACATGAACACTTGAAGCCAGGGGACCGTGCTCTGGAGCTGTGCCCTGCAGTACCTGGCTGGTTGCCTCTCCCAAGGCATGCCAGGAAATGGTGTACCTAGGAAGCAGGGGACCCACAGAAACTTTAATGCGTACTCTTTATTTATAACAAATAGAGTCCCCTTCTTTACATTATTAGCCCAGAAAATACGTTGAACAAAATCAGGATAAAAATCTTGGTGAAACTGGAAATTGGGGATGGGAGTCATATCTATAGTGTGAGCTGTGAGGGTAGAGGGCCTGGCCACAGAGGGCAGAAAAGGCCTCCCAGGAGGCAGCAGGGAAGACCTCTCTCCATCCCAATCTCTGGCATAGCTGAGCCCACCCTTGTCTCACTGCTCAGTTTGGTGGAAGTGCTTTGATAGGGAAGAGAAACTCATGGATATACCATGTCCCTTTTCTTTCTTCCTACTTTGGCCAGCCCAGGGAGAACCATTTTATAAGAGTCTGGAAGGCTCCTCAGTTCTTGGGTACTTGGCCTAGTTGAAGACAGCCAGGCTTCAGACTCATCTGGAGAGACCCAGACTACTCACTGCAGACCACATGATTGCTGGAGCAACATTCTACTTCAAATAATGGTGGTCTCAGGATAAAATCCAGACGATAAATACTGGGGACCAAGAATCAATGTATCATCACTCTTGAAAATGTATCTGAGCGTAGTTAGAATTCCAAAGACATTTCATCATAGTCTAACAGCTCATTAGAAGATTATTAGTAAGATAGCAGAGGAAAAGGAGGACCTGTGCGATGAATATTTTGATGCTGATTTAGCTAAATGCACCTCTGCTGATTTAACTCAACATGGTATCCCCTGAATGAAGGTTCAGCCCTTCGGCTCACTCTGTCAAGTAGAAGCTAGAAATTGGATTCTATGGGTGCTGTCAATAAATCATCTCTACGACAGCCTCTATGTGGAACCATACACACAGGCACTTGTCACATTGTGCCTTCTTTTTGGTTCCTCATTCTCCAAGGAAGACAGGTTATTATGCTCCCAATAAATATACACAGAGTAAGAAGAATTCAGCCAAATCTGTAACTGAAGTCCTCTGAAATGGTATGAAGATTCTGATAATTAGTCAATTCCACGTAACAAAAATTATTAATGGTTTTGGATGCAGCCAACACAGTTTTTGGTGAATAGATTCAATAGATAAGTCACAACACCCCAATCTTCCTTATGTTAACACTGTAATTTACAGAAACCTCGGCTGGGTTGGATTAATAGGCCAGGCCACTCACATGCTATGATTCCACCCACCCCAGAGATAGCACAGATGAAGTTCAGCTTGTCACTGATGTGTGCACAAGGGCCAGTGCACGGATCAGCAATCCACCTACAGCAGTTTGTAGCTATATTTTCTTTGCTTGCATACTTTTCTCTTTCCTTTCCTTTCTTTTCCTTTTCTGGGTCCCTTCTCTCCCATTTGATAGGAAGTTCTTACAATCTACAGACCATACTTTCCATTTCTTTTTTATTTTTAGCTAGATGTCCAAAGAGAACATCCTATATAGAATTAGAAGCTAAATAGATCTAAACTATGCTATGAGCTAATGAAATGGAGTCTTAGAAATAAGGTTATCAAAGCTACTGTAAGCAAATGAATTCTGCTTTCAAATGGGTATCTTCGGAGCTGGTACCTTTGCTTATACATGCTTTAGACTTCTTCTTTAGAGATAGTACATACAGAACACCTTTATAAGTAATATATGAAAAGAAATCTCATATATTTATAATCAAATATTCTCTCTCCCTATGTGTGTGTGTGTGTTTTTGAGAGATAGTCTCACTATATTTATTGCCCAGGCTAGAGTGCTGTGGCATCAGCCTAGCTCACAGCAACCTCAAACTTGGGTTCAAGCAACTCTTCTGCCTCAGCCTCCCAAGTAGTTGGGCCTATAGGTGCCTGCACAATGTCTGGCTAATTTTTTCTATTTTTTAGAGATGGAGTCTCACTCTTGATCAAGCTGGTCTTGAACTGCTAAGTTCAAGTGATCCGCCTGCCTCAGCCTCCCAGAGTGCTAGGATTACAGGCATGTGCCACTGTGCCTGGCCATTAAATATTACTTTTTAGATACAAAGGTTTTGATCACATTATTTATGTATCGCTCTGTTACCCAAGCTAGAATATAGTGTTGTCACCATTGCTCAAACTCCTGCCCTCAAGTGATCTGCTGCCTCAGCCTCCCAAGTAGCTAAGACTATAGGCACACACTATTTTTTCTATTTTTGATAGACATGATCTTGCTCTTGCTCAGGGTGGTCTTAAACTCCTGGCCTCAACGATCCTCCCCAGTCAGCCTCCCAAAGTAGTTGGGATCATAGGCATGAGCCACTGGGCCAGCATAACCTGTTGGTTTTAAAAAATATTTATTTTCTCATCATTCCTTGGGCTATTGATTGAAACTGGTGTAGGGAAGCAGAGCTGAGGTCCAGGGAGACTCCCAGCCTCTTGGGAAAAGAAGGGCTTTACTTCCCGTAATCACACAAGGAACACAACATAGCCTGATGGAACCTGGTTCCATAGTGACCCAAAGAAAATTAAAGCCCAGGAGTTTTTTTAATGACCTTCTAGCTTACTGATTCATATTTATACTCAAAGAAATAGATCTAATGATTTTTGGGAAAATGCAACACTTATTTG
The DNA here is from genome assembly GCA_963574575.1 of Galagoides demidoff. NCBI lineage: Eukaryota > Metazoa > Chordata > Mammalia > Primates > Galagidae > Galagoides > Galagoides demidoff. The sequence goes on along the minus strand of CAUYQV010168105.1, from coordinate 7,053 downwards.
AACTTATATAGCTAATAATAGCAGATGTCCTTGGGTGGGACTAGCCTTAACATATGGTCAATTTGGGGGATACTCTGAGTGCCAAATATCTTTCCATCATTCTACCTTAGAGGGACACTCCTTTGGTTTCAGTGAATGTCAATGACAAGCTGCTCAGTGTTTAACAAACCACTTTTAGGAGAGAGTCCTGATTTCACACCAATGGTTTAAGAATTCTGATGATTTACCAGTTAGCTGTTGTGAGCTTATACTAGTCAGGCCTATCTGATCCCCATCACATAGTTATATGACCACTGGACAAGTGAGAGCAAGATCCTGCATGAACAGAAAACAAGCATTGGGTGTGGGGAATGCAGGAAACAGGCCGGGGGGGATGGACGCAGCCATTTTGCAATTGCACCTGCCTAGGTCACTGCGGATTGGATAATGAGGAGGAATGGGTGCAGGGCGGGTGGGCAGCGTGAAGCATGAATAACGTCAGTTTCCCCACTAATCCCTATGCTTACCTCACTCCAGTTGCCCACCGTCCAGTCCGAAGGACACAGGATGTCTCTATTACAGGAAAGGAGGCTCTTGGGCTTCAGCAGGTGCTGGCAGTGGGCAGGCGGGAGGGCCTGCTCGTCGGAGCCCACCGTCTGGATGCAGAGCACCGGTCGCTTCTTCTCTCCGTGTGGCCCGCACGTGGCCGAGCACGCTTCCCACTCCCCTGCCCACCACCTGCAGACAGAAAAGGGGGAGTGAGAGAAGGTCACCAAAAATATATACATTCAACTCAACCACGGAGAGAGAAAGCAGGAGCAGGGGCACGGAGAGGACAGCCGGGAGGTCCTCAGAGATGCCCCAGCCCTCGAGGGGGCGCGCTGTGGACGGTGCCGGGACGACTGCTTCCATCAAACTCCAGAGCCCCACAGAGTACCTGGCTTAAGCAGCTGCCAAGTATGCAGGTCTCTGAGTAAATATATTTATGTGTATTCCCTTCTTTTGAGCCAAGAAAACTGAGGTCAAGATTTTTTCTGCAGAACTTCAAGCAAGTTTAAGCTTCACTTCCTCACGTGTTCAATGGCTGTAAAAACATGGACCTTATGTGAGTGCTGTGGATTAAATGAAATACCACTTCATGTAAGATGCATAGTAAAGAGGCTGGCACATAAAAAGAGCAAAATATGTTCAGATTTATTGTGATTTTGAATTTTGTTATTGAATGGAAAGAATTCGATTAGACTCTAGGTCTCCTGGTTCTTAATGGATTGTTTTTCTATTCCAATCCGAAGCAGGCATTTAAACACTAATTTTTGAACTAGTTAGATCATCATCAATCAGGCCATTGCCTTCATTTTCTTCCCTATCTCCTGCAGTTAGCTGTTAATATTTTTATTTTGATAAGTAAGGACTAGAATAAGAAGAAACCTAAATAAGGTAATTTCTTATTTGCCAGCTCTTCTTGACAAGTTGAATAGTTGATGCTGTGGGTAAAATTAATATTTTGGATATTTGCCAGTGGAAAAACTGGTATGTGTACCTTTCTTCTGCCCTATTCTGGAGAATGTTTGAGTCAAGATTCCAGGAAGTGGGCCCACTGGCTACCTAAGAAGTGGCTTTTGAAAACGACAGGGAGCCCTCTCTTGCCTCCTTGCTCCACTACGGTGCAAAACTTCTCCAACACTAAAGACAGAACACGCATCTTTCCCAGTGGGTTTGCACCTACCTTTGCTTTATGTACAGCCGGATTCGTCATTCCTTCATATCTCAACAAAGTGGGATATTTCTATTTTCTTGGGAATCTAGTATCCCATGGGAAGTCCTTCGCTCCTGACTTTAGGAAAGCCTCCTGACCTTAGGACAGCATTGAATTTTGGTAATTTTGGAGAAGACAAACTTGTTACTATTATTTTCGTTTATCAAATATTGGACTGATTTGAGCAGAACTGTTAGGATTCTCAAGCTTCTAATCTCAAGTTAAAAATATAAAAAGAAAAGTATTCCTCGATTCTATCATGTTCTTCAATTAATAAGTAATGAAAATTCGTTATTCAGTCTTCTGTGTTCAATATCTGTGGATAAAGAACTAATATTGAAATAGTATGATGTGAAACTAAATGAATGCCCACTGTATTAATCTAATTATTTCATTCTACTTCTGACTTTTCCAAGGGAGGCCAGCCAAGGGAATATACAAATGTCATTCTGAAAAAATCTCAGCCTGAGCTAACTGCAAGCCTCATTCTACTAATTACCCACAAAGTAACACTGGGCGGCCTTCTTTCCTCTTCCTGGACTTTCTCCTACTGTCTGTTGGGAGAAATTTTGCATATGACTATGGTAGGGTCTGAATGTGTTACCCCAAATGTATGTGTTGGGAACTTCATCTCCAGTGCAACAGTGTTGGAGGTGGGGCCTAATGGGAGGGGTGTAGGTCATGAGGACTCCACCCTCATGAATGGATTAATGCTGCTAAAAAAGGGGCTTCTTGGAGTGGGTTCACTTTCTTTTCTGCTACGTGAGGACACAATGTCTATCTTCTATTGCCCTTCTGTCTTCTGCCATCCTGCAACAAGAAGACCCCACTGGGTCAAATGCTAGTATCCTGATCTTGGATGGCCAGCTTCCGAACTGTGGGAAATACATTTCTGTTCTTTATAAATTATCTAGTCTGTGCAACTCTTGCATAGCAGCAAAAAAATGAACTATGTCACCTTGTCACTAGTTATTTTGTTTTGTTTTGTTTTTGTTGAGACACAGTTGCACCCTATGCCCTGAGTGGAGTGCAGTGGTGTCACAGCTCACTGCAACCTCAGACTTGAGCTGTGGGCATCCTGCTGCCTCAGCCTCCCGAAGCTGCTAGGACGTGCTCACCTCAACTGGGTTTTTTCATTTTTTTCATGAGTTGGGGTCTTACTCTCCCTCAGACAATTTTCAAACTCCTGAGCTCAAGCAATCCTCCTGCCTCAGACTACTACAGTGCTGGGATTATAGGAGGTTGCCACAGCGCCGGCAGCTCATCACTAGTTTAAAGTGAGAACTATTTTTTTTCCTTTTCTTCCCTGTAAAGGTCTTCCAGGCTTAAGATTCAGAAGCCATGGTCATGTTCACTGCTGTCTCTCGTTCTTCTGGGTGTCTGCCATAATCTCACCTCTTCTAGGAGGTTTCTCGGATATTTATAACAAAATACTGTATTATATTTATAGGGATTATATTTATATCTACAGATTTATAGCAGAAGACTTTCCAAGTGCTCTGAGTGATTGGTGAGAAAGGCATTAGGTATATAAGATGCAAAGACCCATCTCAGTGGGATGAGAGACCCGGCCCAAACTCTTATTCTCCCTCAATAAGACAACCTCACCCATTTAGTCAACCCAGAATTAACAGCAGCCTCATGTGACCTTTTCTGCTTCTGCCACTGATCTTCCTGTTACAAGAATGCTGATGACATCGACAAAGATTCTGTCCTTGGTCAAACTTTAGTCAGGCTTCTGAATCTTTTCCCAGGCCCGTCTGTGCACTTCCTTGTATAATCCCATTTAAAAAAAGAACCCTGCTAAAACAGTTTGGCAAGAACCCCCACTTTCCCCTTTCTCCCCATCCTCCCTGGTGCTGTCTGGTCACCCTGGACTGTCTCAACAGGAATCTATAAGCCAAGCTGATTTAGGCAGAACCCCCTGAGGCTTCCCTTAGTGACTGCCCACTGAGCCCACACTGACGCTTCCCTTAGTGACTGACCATCCGCTGAGCCCACACTGAGGCTTCTCTTGGTGACTTCCCATCCACTGAACCTACACTGAAGCTTCCCTTAGTGACTGCCCATCCACTGGGCCCACACTGAGGCTTCCCTTAGTGACTGCCCACTGAGCCCACACTGAGGCTTCCCTTAGTGACTTCCCATCCACTGAGCCCACACTGAGGCTTCCCTTAGTGACTGCCCACTGAGCCCACACTTAGGCTTCCCTTAGTGACTGCCCATCCACTGAGCCCACGCTGAGGCTTCCCTTAGTGACTGCCCATCCACTGAGCCCACACTGAGGCTTCCCTTAGTGACTGCCCACTGAGCCGGCACTGATCCTTAACTTGGTCCCCTCTCATCTTTCAGGGGCTTTTTCTCATCTTCCTGTATTCAGATAAGAAATTCTAAGACAGGCTATTCCTACATGTTCCTCTCCAGAAGACATTTAAGGATGTCTGAAAATAGTTTTCATTATCACAAGTGGAGGGAGAGTTGGTGTTGGAATTCAGTGGGTAGAAGCAAAAGATGCTGCTCAACCCTTATGATGCACAAGACAGCTCCTCAGAACAAGGAGTCATCCAGCCCAAAGTGGCAAGAGTGCTGTGGTTGGGGAATCTTGATTTAAGTCCCATGCCACGCTTCTGTGCACTGAAACCCACCTGCAGCTGCAGAGTTGAATGAGTCGCTAGCAGATGTTTGTTGAGCACTTTGGGTATATTGGGCACCATCGCAGCTGTGGCCTAGCACAGCTTTGCTTTGCTCAAAACCAGAGTTCAGAGAGGAGTCAGAAGAGAGAAGGGACTCAAACGACCTCTTTCTGAAGCCAAATACACTTTAATTCCAAAGAATTTCTTTCTTGACAAGTCTACTCTATCCTGGAACATGCTATGCAAGGCTTTCATCCCGACAGCCATTGGCCATGTAGTACATATTTCTTATGTTTAGATCATCAAAAGCTTTTATTAAATCTTTAATAAAAATCTGTGCTGAATACTCCTTTGGGGAAGAAAACAGAATGTTGAAGTCGGATGTAAGAATAAAATATTGCTGAAGAAAGATGATCCAAAAACTAAAAAGATTAAACCTTGCACATGAAATCCTTTTGGGACAGGAAATGATAGCTCTGAATGATGGGCATGAACTCTTTGGATATCATAAATGATAGAGGAGGATGTTGCAACTTGAAATTCATATACAAGAAAACTACTGGATTAGGTTTCCAAAACGAATAATATTAACAGAGTCATCTTCATTTATTCTTCATTTATTATTAAAAAAGCAGGCTGAGCTCAGTGCATCAAGGCTGTGATCCCAGCAATTTGGGAGGCAAAAATAAGAGCATTACTCGAGGCTAGGAATTCAAGACCAGCCTAGGACACAGAGCAAGACTATCTCTACAAAAAAATTAAAAATTAGCTGGGTACAGTGGCACATGCCTATAATCCCAGAGGCTGAGGTGGGAGGATTGCTTGAGTCCAAGAGTTTGAGCTTAGAGTGAGCTAGAGTCATACCCATCTGGGTGAAAGAGTGAGACTTATTTTTTTTTCATAAACAAATTAAATTTCTTTAATCTCTTTGCACATTTGCATGCATGAAAACAATACTTAGATTTGGAGTCCGACTTTTCTGCTCATTTATGTCATTGGGGTGGGGGGGGTTCTGGTTCTAGCATTAAAACCTGTTCATCCTGAGATCCTGGGCAGCAGCGTGGTTTGGAGGCATGAGCAGACATCAGGGTTCACATCCAGACTCTGGACGTGTAGCTAAGTCACCTTGGGAAATTTCAGAGAAGGCTCTTCTGGACAATGAGCACAAAGATATCTACTGATAGGGTTGCTCACTGCATTAGATGACATGGCAGTCTGGGAAGGGCTTGGAAATAGTGGGTTCTTAAAAATTGCTACTTTTACCTTTCTTTGGGATGCTGTATCATTTCCTTTCTCCTTCTTTCTCTTCCCCACCATCTTCCCACCTCTCACTCCTCATTCTCTGCTCTTTTCTCTTTCTCATCTCTTCCTCCCACTCTCTTCCCTCTCTCTGATATAAAATAAATATACTTTTGTAATCCAGAAAAATAATCGCTCCTTTCCTACTTATCCTCTAGAGCATGTCATCAAATTTCTCTGAATCATTATCTCCTCATACACCCCCCAGGGGTAAGACTTCTCTTCTGTCACCTGACTACTTTATAAATATTTGCAGAAACCAAAATGCAATCATCAATAAGAAAGGCTTTTTTTTTTTTTTTTGAGACAGAGTCTCACTCAGTTGCCCTCATTAAAGTGTTGTGGTATCACAGCTCACACCTCCAGCTCTTGGACTTAGATGATTCTCTTCCCTCAGCCTCTGAAGTAGCTGGGACTACAGGTCCAGCTATTTTTTGTTGCAGTTTGGCTGAGTTCAGGTTCAAACTCGCCACCCTTGGTATATGGGGCCAGGGCCCTACTCACTGAGCGACAGGCACCACCCACGAAGGGCTTTTTTAAAATTAACCATCATGTTAGAATGTTTTATGGAATTCTATTAGGTTATCATATCCTGCCTAAGAACACACTTTCAGAAATTGTACCTGTATGTTTTATATTTAGTTAACATTTGCAGGAGTCCAAATTTCTAACCACGTTAGAGAGCCTTGTCTCTTTCAACACAAAGGGACTGCATAATAGAATTACCATAGGTGACTCTTTCGCTCAAAGTCTTAGTCCATATTTTAGCCCAAAGGAATTAAATAAACAAATATGGATCCAGGGAAAGGAATGTTTATATATCTTATCTATTAAGCATGAGGACAAAATAAACTCTAAAAGTGAAATTTCAATAAAATTAGTTAAATAAATAAACTAATTTAAATATTGGTTTAAGCCAATAAAATTAGCTGGGGTCAAAAGTCCCCTAAATACAGATATTATAGACTTTAAATATAAATGTATATAAATACGTATATAAATTTACATGTATATACATAGACATATGTGTGTGGTAACATGCATGTGTGCGCATTACATTGGGTAAAACAAAAACAAGAGTAAACATTTTGCTTTTGGTGTTAAAAATAAATAAATACCACCCTTCATGTCTTTTTCTGAAGACTGTGCCTTTAACTTGAGTTTTGAACCAGGGCCATTGAGGCTTGATTTGTTAATTTTGTTGCTATTCAATGGCCATAAACTGGGGTGCAAGCATTAATTATGTACAGAAATAGCTTCAAAGAAACTCATACCTTGAGAAATAGATACCAGCCAGGGGAAAAGTAGCTTAAAGCAAAAAAAAAAAAAAAAAAAAAAAAAAAAAAAAAAAAAAAGTAAAAAAAAAAAAAAAAAAAAAAAAAAATA
>CAUYQV010168099.1:0-15497 GCA_963574575.1 Galagoides demidoff | reverse complement strand
GTAGGTCCCATGAGAACATCTTTAGAGTCTCATCAAGTGCTAGAAACTGTATCTTGAAACTTGAATGTCAAAATCACAGAAACTTTAAAAATTCCATGCTCAGAATAACAAGGCATCCAGCTACTTCAGAAGCCTTATCATGGCCCCTCAGGAGTTTTTTGGACTGTGCAGTTGATCTGAAGGCCATTGAGGTGGTTCTGATATCCTCATATTTCATAAATTCCCAGAAATAGAGGTAAGCTCCACGTTGTAGAGACAACCCCCTCCAGCTTGTCCCTCCATGAAGGGTCACGGGTGTCAGAAGCTAGTTCATTTGGGTTCACAACTTCACTCCTTGGGGGGCCTCTTGGGGCTGGCTCCCTCCAGCACAGCCCACGCCTCCCTGTCAACTTCTGCATGGTATTGGATGTCACCTCCATGCTCACAAGGACGGTGCGCTATCCCTTTAGCTAATCAACCCCTGTCTGAATTTTCAGTGTCAGCATTAACATTCTTACAGCTGCTTGGTTTTATAACCTGAGTTGCCTGCCTTCTCTCTTTCTTGCATCCTTTGTATTTGGGATTATCAAATGTAATTGATTTATCCTTATCATCATTTGTCAGAGCTCCTAGCACACACGCTCACGCACTCTCTCTCTTCAACTATATACAGTAGTAAGCTGTGTATTTTCTAAATGGTATTTTCATTTTGCTTCAATACCTTGCACCTAAATTCTAGTTTAAAGACAAAGAATGATAGGAGTGGAAAATAGTGAGGTATGAGTGTCTGAGCCCAGCTTAACCCCTTACCTGCCGTAGGATGTTGGCCAAACCACTCCTGCCTCCAGGGCCATGTATTCTCATTCTTTAAAATGGGCCTAGTAATTAAGCAGCAACAACAACAACAACAAAAGCCAACAATACCTTATCTCAATGGGCAAGTGAGATAATGGCTAACAAGCATATGAAAAAATGCTCATCTGCCCCAATTATCAGAGAAATGCAAATCAAAACCACCCTGAGATCTCACCTACCCCCAGTGAGAATGGCCCACATCACAGTCTCAAAGCTGCAGAAGCTGGTGTGGATGTGGAGAGAAGGGAACACTTTACCCTGCTGGTGGGACTGCAAACTATACAACCCTTTTGGAAGGAAGTATGGAGAACCCTCAAAGAACTCAAACTAGGCCTCCCATTTGATCCTGAAATCCCATTACAGGGCATCTACCCAGAAGAAAAAAAATCATTTTATCATAAGGACATTTGCATTAGACTGTTTATTGCGGCTCAATTTACAATCGCCAAATAGCAGAAACAACCCAAATGCCCACCAATCCTGAATGGATTAATAAGCTGTGGTATATGGACACCATGGAATACTATACAGCCACTAAAAAGGATGGTGACTTTACTTCTTTTGTATTAATTTGGATGGAGTTGAAATACATTCTTCTTAGTAAAGCATCACAAGAATGGAGAAGCAAGATCCAATGTACTCAATTCTGACATGAGGACAACTGATGTCAGTACATGGTGGGGAGAGGAGGAAGGGGGGAGGGGAGAGAGGGAAGGAGGGAGGAGAGTGGGAGGACACAGTGTGTGATACACCTCTTGGGGGAGGGACACTATTAATAGAGGGACTTCACCCAGCAAATGCAAGCAGGGTAACTGGCTCTTTGTACCCTCAATGATTCTCCAACAATAAAAAATACAGTAAAATAAAATAAAACAGGTCTAGTAATGCCTAACACTGGTGGTGTGAGAATAGTTCAGTTAATGTAAATGGAGGGGTTTTGAAAACGATAAGGGGTGATAACGATCACCCCTCAAGGCCATCTCATGTGCAACCAGCCGCTATCACATATTAAAAATTGGCCTTTTCTTATTTAAAAGACGAGAAGTAACAGATGTTGGTGAGGATGAAGGGAAAAGAGAACTCATACACTGTTGGTAGGAACGCAAATTAGCAGAACCTCTGGGGAAAACAGTGTGGAGATTTTGCAAAGAGCTAAGAATAGAACTAGGCTCTGATCCAGCAGTCCCATCTCTGGGTATCCACCCCCCAAAAAATAAATCAATATATAACAAAGATATCTGGGGCGGCGCCTGTGGCTCAAAGCAGTAGGGCGCCGGCCCCATATGCTGGAGGTGGTGGGTTCAAACCCAGCCCTGGCTGAAAAAAAAGATATTTTCACTTGTTTGTTTATTACAATCCGATTCACAAGAGCAAAAATGTAGAATAAACCTGAGTGCCCCTCAGTGGAGGATTAGACAAAGAAAATGTCATGTGTATGTATACACAGAGGGTGTCAAAAATGTACACGCATTTAAAAAAAGGAAAAATCTGTGTTAAAATTGAAATACTCAATATATCCCGGTAACGACAGATGAATACAAGTTACGTTGGACTTCCATAGTTACAAGAAGTGCTCAAAGTGGTCACCATTAGCATCCAGACATTTCCGACGACGGTGGACTACTGTGATACATGGACGCCATCTCTTAAAATGTGTTCAGACACACACACAAATAAATATCATTCAGCTGTAAAAAGGAGGAACTAAAAAAGATGCAGAAGGTAGTGGCAGTATTAGCAAAGACCCTTGGGATCTCCCCCATTTGGGGCAGTGGAAAGGCTTGGCCAACAGGGAATAGTTGAGCAGGTTCTCGAAGGACTGGTGAGATTGGGGTAGGCAGAGATGGGGAAAGGGGTGAGAGGCCTGAAAGAAGCTTTGGGAAGGGAGCAGTAGCAGAAAGGGAAGTGTGGGTTGAGGGAAACTGGAGAACCCTTGAGCAGTGGTCTCGGCAGTTTACACTTCGCCCGATGGGCACTGGAGGACACTGAATGTTTTTGCACAGGGGGGCGATGCTTATGGCAGTATTTTAGGAGTGGTCAGCTACGGCCAACACTAAATAATTACTGATTGGAGAGATCAGGAGAGCGTCTGTGTGGGTGCTCCTCTGTCTGTATGTGGCTGGTTCTGTCTTGATGACTGCAGCCTCAAAATCCAGCTAGAAATAGACATACAAATAGTCAAGAAACTGCACTGAAAGCTTTCTATTTTTTCAGCAAATAGTGTCACATGACAATCTCCTAATCCCTTGATATTTCCTGTTTCTCAAACAGGATATCTCAAATCTCAAATCTCTGCATCTCTGCCACCATCAGAGGCCTCGCAGCCAGCTCCGGTCTGAACTTGTGCTTAAATGGAAAAGGGGCCCTTCTTCTTCCCCACCCATCTCTCCCACCAAACAGTTGTTGGCTTGGAGCTGGGAGAACGCCGTTTCACGGAACTGTGTTGTTCATGCGAGATGACTATCTCCCCAAAGCTATTTTGTGGTTCTGGAAGAGAAAAATATGAAATGATTTTTTTTCTTTTGCAAAAGAAAATGGTTTTAGTCATTTGCAAAATAAAATAATGGATCTTTAAGTCCAATTTGATTTTTTTGCAGTTTTTGGCCAGGGCTGGGTTTGAACCCACCACCTCTGGCATATGGGGCCGGCGCCCTACTCCTTTGAGCCACAGGCACCGCCATTTAAGCCCAATTTTTCCGTGTCAATTAAAAGATGTTATCTAAGCATCTTGTTGTGACCTTCTCTGTTCCCCCAGTTCTCCCCCCACTGTGGGCCTCTGTTGACTACACAGAGACCCAGACATACACACAGACGCGCACGCAGCTGGTAGTCCCACCTCTGTCCACCACCCTTACCATCAAAGAACATCCACATGAGCTGGTGCTGTTGGAATTATTTGCCAAATGAATCTTGATAAAACACACAGGCACAGTGCCTAAAAATGTCGAAAGCCACATGATTGGTTAAGATAATAGAATTGTTTCTCTGAGGGACATGTAGACAATTAACCTCTTTCTTTTTCTTTTTCTTTTTTTGAGACACATTCTCGCTATATCACCCTGGGTAGAGTGCTGTGGTGTCACAGCTCACAGCAACCTCAAACTCTTGGGCTTAAGCGATTCTCTTGTCTCAGCCTCCCAAGTAGCTGGGACTATAGGCGATTAACCTCTTGTGTCTTGTATAACAAAACTGAATGATTCTTACGGAAAATAACTTTTTTCTTTTTTGCAGTTTTTTGGTCGGGGCTGGGTTTGAACCCGCCACCTCCAGCATATGGGGCTGGTGCCTTACTCCTTTGAGCCACAGGCACTGCCCTAGGGAAAAGAACTTTTTCAGAGTGACTGGCTGGCACTTGCCACAACCTTGCTCCACCTTTCTCTGTGGCTTGGCTGGTGGATATTAAAGAGTTACCCCGGCCTGGACCCAGGCGTGGAGGTTTCTATCCTTGGGACAGATACGGCTGAATGAGAGCCAGGCTCCCTCCTGGGGAAGCGCATCTGTATTCCAGGCTGTCATGGCTTCTGCTGGGGCTGCATCCAAGACCTGCATGTTTTATTGAACCATTAATAGTGAATTTTCTGCTTGAATTCCTTGCTGTTGAGAGACAAAAGGCACCAGAGGGCTCTGAGTCAGGGCTCAGGGCGGGGGTGAGGGCATGGGGAGGGGATGCTCTTCTTTGTATTCCATAGCTTGTGCGTGTGTATACTCTAACCAAGATGCAAACAACCCCTCCTCTGACATCCTGATTCTTCTCATTCGTTCAGTGCACATGCGTGGTGCCAGGCACCGTGCTAGGGGCTGGACACACAGATGAGAAGGAAACAGGACATCCTCTGAAGACACCAGAGTCCTTACTTAAAGTTTAAAAAATACATCTAGGGGCTCGGCACCTGTGGCTCAATTGGCTAAGGTGCCAGCCACGTACACCTAAGGTAGTGGGTTTGAATCCCCAGTCCGGGCCCGCCAAACAACAATGATGGCTGCAACCAAAAAATGGCCGGGCGTTGTGGCGGGCACCTGTGGTCCCAGCTACTTGGGAGGCGGAGGCAGGAGACTCGCTTGAGCCCAGCAGTTAGAGGTTGCTGTGAGCTGCGATGCCATGGCACTCTACCCAGGGGGATAGCTTGAGGTTCTGTCTCAAAAAAAAAAAATACATCTAGGGCCAGGCATGGTGGTGTGTACCTGTAGTCCCAGGTCCCCGGGAGGCTGAAGTGGGAGGTTTGATTGAGACCAGGAGTTTGAGACCAGCCTGAACAAGACCAAGACCCTGTTTCTATGAAAAACAGAAAAATTACCCGAGCGTGGTGATGCACATTGTAGTGCCAGCCACTCAGGAGGCTGAGACCGGAGGATCACCTTTGCCCAGGAGCTTGGGTTTGCAGTGAGCTATGCTGACACAAGGATGCTCTAACCTGGGTGACAGAGGGACACTCTGTCTCAAAAAAGGAAAAAAATGCATTGAGGATAATCAAAAGCAGTGCTTATATGAGGTCCCTGGAGGAGTCAGATTCATAGAGACAGAAAGAAGAATGGGGGTTGCCGGGAACTGGGGAGGAGGCGGGGAAGTTAATGTTTAATGGGGACAAAGTCTCAGTTTTGCAAGATGAAAAAATTCCAGAGGTGGATGGTGGTGAAGCTTGCACAGCAACGTGGATCGATTTAATGCTACTGAACTGTGCTCTTAAAAATGGTTAAAATGGTAAATTTTGTGTTATATATATTTTGTGACAACAAAGAAGTTCAATTATTGATCAAAATCTCCCATAAGACTCTCCCCACCTCTTCCTCGATATACACACATATCTTCATTACATGTAACAGAAAAATTCACTCATATTAGTCTGAGCTAAAAGGGGGACTTTAGACAGATCTCTAGAACCTAAGGGCCAGGCACGCTGCCTATTTTTAAAATTTTTATTATTATTTATTTATTTAGAGACAGGGTCTTGCTCTGTCACCCAGGCTGGAGTGCAATGGCTGATCGGAGCTAACCACAACCTTAAACTCCTGGGCTCAAACGATGCCCCTCCTTCATCTTCCTGAGTAGCTGGAACTACAGGCAAATGGCCAGCAAACTCAGCTGATTTTTATAATTTTTTGTTTTTTGTTTCATAGATGGGGTTTCACTGTGATGCCCAGGTTGGTCTTGAACTCCTGGCCTCAAACGATCCTCCTGCCTCAGCCTCCCAAAATGCTGCAGTTACAGGTGTGTGTCATTGTGTCTGGCCAAACTGCCAACTTTTTAGGAGATGAGAATTAAGAGTCAAAAGCTTTGGAAACCAGGAGCCAGTCTCTTTGTCTCTCTACTGTTTTATCTTTGGGGCAGCATCGTTCTGGGCTTCTGTTTCTTCAGCCTCTTGTTCTAGGCTGGTTTCCTCTGCTTTTCCAAGCTTGTGGGAGAAAGTGGCTTCCCACAGCATCTGGATTACTTGTTTTCCATTTTAATGACCAATCTAGAAGGGCTTGATATTTCAAAACCCCAGTTGCAAAATGAGATTAGGAATGAAGGTTCTTAAACTTGTCCTAAATTTATCTCAGGCCCATAGAAAAGTTGATAGAATAATAAGCCATCCTTCAGATTCATCAATAAACACTGATGAACTTGCCAAGTTCATGCGCTTTCTCTCTTTTAGTATTTTTTCAACCTTTTTAATCTCATGGCAAACGTGAACCTAGAGTTAAACTTTCACAGCACACTTAAATTATGTTGATCAAAGATAAGAGGAAAAAGAAAAAGAATACACTTACTGTGCTTTGAACTTCTTTTCAAAAATAATTTAATTAGTGATCTTTAAAAATTTTTGGAGCACACCAGTGTGCCATAGCACATCGGTTAAAAATCAGCACCCCAGGCTCGGCGCCTGTGGCTTAAGCAGCTAAGGCGCCAGCCACATACACCCAAGGTGGCGGGTTCGCATCCCCAGCCCAGGTCTGCCAAACAACAATGATGCAACCAAAAAATGGCTGGCGTTGTGGCGGGCGCCTGTGGTCCCAGCTACTTGGGAGGCGGAGGCAGGAGACTCGCTTGAGCCCAGGAGTTGGAGGTTGCTATGAGCTGTGATGTCACAACACTCTACCCAGGGGGATAGCTTGAGGAATCCGTCTCAAAAAAAAAAAAAAAAAGTTTGTCATCTTGCTATTTGTTTTCTATTCGTTGCCGAGGACTCCTAATATTCTCCAGCTTTGTTTGGGGATGCTGTGATGATGCTTACAAATAATTTCATTCGAGCAGCCCCTGTGGCTCAATGGAGTAGGGCAACAGCCCATATGTTGGATGTGGTGGGTTCAAACCCAGCCCCAGCCAAAAACTGCAAAAAAAAAAAAAAAAAAAAAAAAAATTCATTTTTTCTGATGTTGCTTTTAAGACCTGTTGGGAATGACCAGAAACGTATTTACTTTAAAGTTTGTTTTCCATGACCTAGGCGAGACACTTCTGAGACTTTTACCCAATATTCATTACATTATGAGGCTTTCCAGTCTGAGTAGTGGGAAGGTGATATTCCAAGGCGTATGTGCACCTGGCTCTGTTACCTCCGAACTGGTTGAATTGTTCTTTTTCTGCTTTCTGATAGTTTCTGTTCATACATGTACGGATCACAACTCTGGTGCATGCTTCTGGGAAACCTTCTGCAGATGTCTGGAGCTCTCTCTGTATCTCTGCATGTGTCTCTCTCCAGCCAGGTGTTCTGTCCTATGAACCAAAGCAACAGTCTCTCTCCAAGCTCTCCCTACTTTTCGGCCTAAAAAATCAATATCTTCAAAATTTGTTTTATGTCTTTTTCCGCTTTTTGTGTGTGTTTCAGTGAAGTGGGTAAATCCACCTCCGAACACTACATCTTAGCTAGAACAGAGAGCGTGTGAGCATGAGAAACTGAATTAATGGTGCGCTGTGACTTCCTCCCTGTATTACTCTGTTAGCGGCATCCTCATGGTAAAATGAAGTTTCACGTTTGCCTATGGGTCTCCTTAATGGAGTCATGATGCCAAATTCCAATGACAGTGGATAATCAACTGCACAGCACAACATCTGTTCTTAGTGGATTGAAGAAGATTCGCATTTCGACATTATATTGGTGAGGGTGATGCCAGCCGCTCTGATAACTTTTGTCCATGTTTTAGTGACTGAACGTGAGAAAAGGCTTGTTTCTTGTGCATGTGATGACAGAACATGGTGTTTCTGATTCGCTGAGGGTTTTTCTCTATGGAATGGTTTAGAGAGACCGCGATTGTTCCTTTCATCACCTATCTCTGTCGTTTCCTAAGTGATTTCTTTGTTCGGGTTTCTGTGGGGGGCGGGGATTGTTCGTTTTTTTTCTGAGTTTTTGTTGTGGCTGTTGTCCTTGTTAATGTAGCTGGAAAACAGAGGAGAGGCAGTAGAAGGCAGACTGTTCTTCATCACCTCCACCCAGACGTGACATCCCTTCCTTCAGCCCACATCCCCTGGGTAGGATCCAGAGGCAGGGAGTTCTGGGAAACTCTGGGAGCCCTGTCAAGCTGACACCTCACGACAGCTCTGTGCATTGGAAGGCCATGAGCTCTTTGCTGAGTTTCTCATTGTTTCTTGACAAACAAAGAAACTAGCAGTTTTTTAACCCCTTTTAAAATGGGTGCTTCATTTTCCCCCCTCAACCCACCAACCTTGATCTCAGGCAGCAGTGTGAGTGTTTGCTCAATCTTTGATCCACTCAAGCTGTCAGGAGAGCTGCTGCTTTTTCTCCAACAAGCAAAGCACATTTCATTCGTGTTTAATCGTATCGGATTTCTTTTCATAGCTTATTTCCCACCTTTGGACAAAATCCATGCATTACATCTCATCAGGTGATTACTGAGTAATCTTAAGACTGCGAAGTCCACACAAAAGAAAGGAATGATTCGCTTGCAAGGTATTTGTAGGGCAGACCCACTGGGTTTCCTTTTAACCTGGTAGGCTAATACCTGCGATAGTTCTTTGGGGTTTGTAGTTTGCTCCCTTAAATGGGGGAGTGTTACAGAAAAAAAAAAAAAACCCAGATACTGTAATATAATTTGAAGATGTTTATTCTGAGGTGAACATGGCCAATGGCTTCAGGAACATAGTCTCAAGAGATATTAAGAAAATGTACCTGAAGTATACAGATTACAGTTTGGTTTACACATTTAGGAAGACAGAAATTTCAGGTAAAATCATAAATGGATACATGAAAGGTAACATCAATTTGGCTCCCAAAGGTGGATACCTCTAAGGAATGGCTTATAGGTTATAGGTGAGTTCAAAGATTTTTTTTTAAATTTTTAATTGGTTAAGGAATCAAGCTTTGTCTAAATAGTAGGAGGAAGTAGCTAGGAATGCCTCATTTGCAATAAGGGAGTCTGTTAAACAGAGAGCAATTCACAATATACTCAATTTGATGACCTGCAGGTCATTCAACCTTTGTCCGGCATGGCCTTCAGTCCTGTTAATGATTTAGTATCTTATCCTCACCGAGAGTCTGTTTGTCTGTCTTATGATATTTCTTTTAACATTATGATGGTCAGTTGTGTCTTAACACCAAAAGGGAAGGGGTCTAATGAGGTATGTCCCCTCTTCCTGTCAAGGCTGGAAACTCAGCTTTAAGAATTTCTGGGATCCTTAAGGCCAAAAGGACATCTGTTCCATCAGTGGGGAGCTTCAAAATTTGATTTTAGTTTACAAGTTGCACTGTGGATCAAATGGGATAATTTATATGAAGTGGCAAGCATGGTCTTAGGCACATATAGAAAGCATTTCATAATTGAATCTCTTATAATTATTAATTCAGGGAAGGATATTAAGCAAAATTGAAGTACATTTCTCGAGGATAGTGAAAACATATTGAAAAAATAATATTTTAGGTTGTTTCCTGCAACTAATTTCTTCATTTATTTTATTTTTGATGCATTATATTTGTACATATTTATAGGGGACATGTGAGACTTTGTTACCTGCCTAGAATGTCTCATGATCAAGTTAAGGTGTTTAGAGTATCCATTACCCAACTATTTTTTTTCTGTGCATGTGTGTCCAGTAAAATTTTATTTATTAAAACAGTCCCTGGCTTATATTTGGCTCAAAGGCCATAGTTTGCCTAGCTTCATATAAAAATTAAAAAGATAAAAATAACTAATTATACATTCTAGCTTTCGCCATTTGTCCCAAAGTAATTATTAATAGTTATCCCTTTTTATTCTTGAAATGTCCCTATCTGTGTGTTGTTGGGTACAATTCGCGTCTTCCAGCTATTTTGAGAGTATCCATAGTCACCCCACTCTGTTATCAAACATTAAAACTTTTTCAGCAACTGACTTTGACGAAGCTTTCACTATGTACTTGTTACCTGATTTCTCAAGAGACAGGGTTTTCCCTCTTATTTACCACATACATATCCCTTGAATGTCTGAACACTTGTAACTGAATCTACTTTTCATCACCTTGAAAGAGGCAGCAAAAGAAATGAATGAAGAGTTTTGGTTCTAAACGCAGAATTCTAGCCCTAGCTCTACTACTTACTATCTGTGTGAACTTAGGCACCCTCTGTTCCCGGGGTTGTAAGATTTAGCCACTGACAATCCCTCATGGGAACACTAGGATGGGAATGAGACAATCTATGTAAAGCACTTAGTAGAGACGATGCCATATATTAAGTGCCTAATTAGTGTTATTATTTTATAATTAATAATATGGCTATAAAAAGAGGCAGTAACATGTATTAGATAGAATATAACAATTGGATTCGGATAACTCAAGTTTCTGTCCATATTTTGTTGCTTTTAGCTATGCTGTGTGCCTTGGTCCCTTGGTTGATAAAATGGAGCTAAAAAAATCCCCCCTCATGAGGTTGATTTAATGATTCTATTACAAGGTATGGGAAGGTAGACAGAACCCTGAGCCTTGTGCCCATAAAATGTTAAACACATGTTAAGAATCTTTACTTCATTCACAGTATCTGTGGCTCTAGGCAAATTGATCTTTCTTTCATATAAGTTATGTCTTCTATCTGGCCTGCTGTAGTTAATAGATTAAAACAAAATACGATTAAACAGAACTTTAAACAACCATAAAGAATAGTCCAGGATATTGCATTGCTATTTAAGAAAAGGATGACATTCTTTCCCTGGAGGTAAGACTGACCATTGAAATTATGGAGGAAGACCATTGTTGGGTTTGTGCAGTGACGTTTCTGAAACACGTGGTATAGCATGGATTGTTTTAATGGCAGAGGAGAGAAATATTATTATCTATGATCTCATAAGCCCTGTCCCAAATTCTTTTTTAAATGAACACATTTCATTTGGAAGTTGAGTACCCTGCTAGAGGATATCCCAGTACAAAAGTTTGGAAAAGCATTAACAAGACATTCAGGAATGGATAAAACTTGCCTATGCCATGGGACACTGTGTTCCCAGGCAATTCAAGAGAAAAAGTGGCCCCCTCAGGAAAGGATGGAAAATACAATAGATATTCCCTTATGGGCCAACTCTCAGGCATGGCATTGTGTTTGAAAAGATTTTGAGAACAGATCTGAGATCAAAAAGGATCTCCGTCTATATACAGGGTCCTACAGTGAGTATTAGTGGGGACAGGTGAAGTCATGCTGCCTGTTCACCCTCCCTCTGCTCTGAGGTGGTTCGTAACTCAGATCAGAGGATTTCATCATTGCAGAGAAGCCCTGCTACTCTCAGATATTACCTTCTATGACCCCTGCAAACTCAGGCTCCATAGTATTTTGTTTTCAATTTGTTATATTTTTGTACAAGAAGGAAACCTGAGGGTTTTCTGAGTCATCTCTTTTCCACTCATCGTCCTGTTTTTCCATGTGGATATTCTTCCTCTAACTTCCCTCACTTTCCTCAATCACACACATACTTCCAGGAGAAGCTCACAGCCCATCGCTTCTCCGCATATTCACCAGCTCAGTACCGCTCCAGTGACTCTCTCTCCTCTCTGAACACCTGAAAAATGTTCATATCTCACAGCTGAGCGGTCGGTGCAGAATGCTTTTCATATTAATATTTTAGTATGTTACTGTGTCTTGATCGAGTAGCACAGAGGCCAGGAAATGTGATTTGAAAGGAGAGACTGATCTTTGAAGTTTGACATTGATTATATTTTAAATTGCAATTTGAAACCCCATACTAATGAACACAGAGGCTAAGTAAATACAAAGTCAATTCGGATAACATGCCGTAATGCTTTACAAAACGGCTACTGAGAATAACATGAAGTTTGTATCAAACGAAGATCTAAAAATAGCCAACCGACTATTTAACCTTCCATTTATATATATGTATATATACATGACATACGGATTTGTCCACTAGGATTTTATTTTCGATGGCAGGTCTGCTTAGTGCCTTAAGTGACCCTATAAGCATCTTTATCATCTTACCTTTGGACCCCAGTGTTACATCTAGGGACTGCCCCTTAAATGCAATCTTAAAATTTTCCATAAAGTTTCACTCTTACTTTTATTTCAAGAGCTGTTTCCATTTAGTTAAAATTAATCTCTCTGCTGCAGGAATTCCTCTCAGGACACAGAGCTTTCCATTCTTGATGAAGGTGTCTAACCTGCCAGCTTGCTGAGGGCAGGGAGCTCAGGGCACAGCTTAATGGTGGTGGAAGCCCAGAGGCGTGTTCCCCGCGGGCTGCATCTGACATCTGCACAAACCCTGCCTCTACATTCGCACTGCCCACACGGATACAAAAATGTGAGGCTTGTTCTGGGGTGTCCCATAGGCAGTGCATCTTGCATAGGATATTTTAAATTTGCATTGTGCTGGTTTTCACGTGTGCCCCGTGGTAAAGCACATCTATCTCATCCCACTCTGGCTTACTGCCCCCTCTCACATGCGCCCCCCGGCACAGTCAGTGGACACCTTTCCTCATATCCTCCATTGGCCCATCTTCTTCTGCTCTGTCCTCAGAGGACCTGACTTGACAAGAGAGATTTATTTCTAGATATTTACCAGGGCAAGTGAGATCTTCAATGTTCCATTCATTCATTCAGTGCGCTAAGTGTTGAGAAAATACAGTGAACATGTGGGACATACTCCCTCTCCACTTGGATTTGATAATGCAGGGAGGAAGAAGGACCTTAAATTAGGATGTCACTAATTACTAAACATAGCTGGATGTATTTTATAAAGTATAGGCTGTTATGAAATGACACAGAACTGGGAATAGGAGCTCATCTAGTTTGGAAACAAGTGATCAAGGGAGAACAGAAGGACTTTTCCTTACAACTTTAGAGAGAGAAAATTTGTATATAATAATTGCACATATCTAAGTAACCTATTTGGTGATTTTTAATATATGCATATACCCACAAGACCATCCTCACAAGCGAATTATCAAATATATTATCACCCTCCAAATTTTTGATTTTGAGATCCATGCATGTTGTCACATGTACCAATAGTTTATTCCTCTTATTGATTGATTACTTATTGATTGGTGAATAGTATTCCACTGTGAGGATATACTACAATTTGTTTACCTGTTCCCTTGCTGATGGGCATGTGTGTTATTTTCAGGCTTGTTTACTTTAAATAAAGCTGGTACAAATATTTTGTCTACAAGTCTTTGTGTGAACATTATACTTTAATTTCCTTCAGGTAAATATCTGGGAGTGGAATTGCTGGGACATGATTTTATTGTTTCAGACATTTGGTCATTGAATACTTGGCAACTACAGTGGTCTAGACCTTACATACCAGAGGTCTGGTCTGATACATATGTGAGACTTAAACTACATTCAAAAACACTCTTCCAATAACCAATATGGATATTATCAATTTCATACCCTAAAAGTTCATGAATTTCCTTATAAGAGAGTTCTTCTTGCTCTCATTCAAAATCTATTTAATACTTAATTTAAACAGTTCCAGTAAATCCAGATACCAAATTTCTTATACCAGAACCTGTTAGAAGCAGAAAATCCACAGGTTGAAGGGAAGAATTAATGCAGATATGTGAAAGCGCACACCACAGTCAAAAAGCAGTGATATTGAAATGCATGAAATTATAATTCAAAACCTCAGTAGTTTAGAACTATTGTGTCCAGGGGCAGGCATCTGGCCCTGCCGGCAGCATTTGGTTAAAGTGAGAAAAATTTTGATGGAAAAAATGAAAATGCTGATGTGATGAGACAATTGATAATGGTAGCCACCCTTGATTGAGTATGGCTTGCCAGAAATGATTTAAGCTCTTTCTATGCGTCATCTCATTCAGTTCACATAGTGACCCTCTGAAGTAGGAATTTCCCCTCTATAGAGGGGAAAAGGAGAGATTAGAGAGGTTAAATATCCCGGTTGCATGGCTCTTGGTCATGACCCTCACCTGCCTAATCTAAATAATATAGTAAACTCGTCCAGCCAGCCTAGACTATGTAATTTTTTTACCTTGGTAAGAAAAGAATGAATTTTAAAAGCATTCCATCAGAAACCGGATTTTTTTTCTTTCAAATTTCAGATTCCCCAGAGAGATGGCTGAGGTATCTAGAATAGCACTTATGGCAGAAATGTGTATTCTCCGGTCATGCCAAGTAAATGAAGTTTTTCCAATGATTACATTACCCTTTGTGATCATCTCTGAGGCTATGAAAAGGCTCTAGCGAACAGTGCTTCCTGAAAAGTGGCAAGAGCAGAGTGCTAACACTGGACGAAATAATGCCCCCTGTGGGCCCGTTCAGGGTCCAGTTATCATCTGTAAATGCAAAGAAGTTGTATCCCTTAAATGAGGCTGTAGATTTTTTTTTTTGTAGGAAGTTCCAGTCATGTAAATAGAATCTATCACGAGATCCATTTAGAATCCATTTGTTTTTTCTGACTGTAAGTATTATAGATCATCTGCCCATGATCAGTGCTCATTTTCCTTATAGCGAGTTTAAAGTGGGGTATCTCTGCTGGGAAATTAGAGACTATTTGTTCACACTTTTGAGTGATAGACAGCTAGAATCCTAAACGTACTTTGCTGGAAGCACATTTGCTGAATTAGGCAAACATGGATCTTTTAGCCCTGCCTTTTAAGGTGTACCCCACCCCCAAAGTGTATTCCAGGCAATGACTCAAGGTGAACCACCCCGATCCAGTCCTCTGCTTACCCCAAATTCTTCATTTTGGCTTTTTTTATATCTCTCACTCTCTTGGATAAGAAAGGTTCAAAGAATTCTCTGTGGTCCTGATAAAAAGTTCCTCTTCCACCACTATGATGTCCCTTCAGCCCTTGGACGCCCTCTGAGCATTGTGTATAATCAACCACTGAGCATGGTGTATAACCAACACTCCCACCAATGTAAGGCAGCATCTCTCATACCTCCTCTGATCTCACCACGAATTCATTTTCCACCCAAATATGCCAGAATCAATCCCACTATGTCTTTATTGCTGTCTTACTCTGTACTCAACAGGAGTCCGAGCATTCCAGGATATTAAATGACCATAATTTATCCCTATAATCCATGAGATCCCTCAATCTGACACAGTCAGTCTCCCATTTCATTCCAACCTCTCACCCTTTGAAAAACCTTCAATAGATTGTATTCTTTGGAACTTTCAATCCCTCATTACCCAAATAACAAGTATTCAGTATGTTCTTTCACTGTTTCCTTGAACTTATAACTTGAATAAAAAACTGACTTCCCTGATGACACAGCTTCCTTTTTTGACCT
>CAUYQV010168097.1:0-45233 GCA_963574575.1 Galagoides demidoff | reverse complement strand
GTCTTTACACAGATGAATAAGGAAAATGTGGCCTAGATAAATGACATAATACTATTTGGCCTTTAAAAAGAAATCCTAATATTCTTGGGCTACAATTGGGTTATACTTTTTCTTCCATTCTTGAGACACTTTGCTAAGAAGAATAAGGGGAAACAAGAGATGGAGGGGAGAGGAGGGGGGAGGACAGGTGGAGGGAGGGTGATTAGTGGAACCACACCTATGGTTCATCTTACAAGGGTACATGTGAATCTTTCTAAATGTAGAATATAAATGTCTTAACATAATAACTAAGAAAATGCCATGAAGGCTATGTTAACCAGTTTGATGAAAATATTTCAGATTGTATATAGAACTGGCACACTGTACCTCATGACTGCATTAATGTTCACAGCTATGATTTAATTAAAAAAAATTAGTGGGTGGCACCTTTGGTTCAAAGGAGTAGGGCACCAGCCCCATATGCCAGAGATGGCAGGTTCAAACCCAGCCCCTGCTTAAACCTGCAAAAAAAAAAAAAAAAAAAAAAAAGAATGCTTAAGATCTATTCACTTAAAAAAAAATTAGCAAACAGAAAAAAAGTAAATAAATAAAATAAAAAGAAATCCTACCATTTACAACAATATGGACAACTCTGTCAGACATTATGCTGAGTGAAATAATCCAGATTTAGAAAGACAAATACTGAATGAATTATCTCACTCATATATGAAATCTAACATAGTTGAATTCATAGAAGCTAAAGGTAGAACAGTGGTTGGCAGGGGTTGGGGGGATGGGAGAAATGGAGAGAAGATGGTCAAAACTTACAAAATATCAATTATGCATGATAATAAGTTTTGAAAATCTAACATAAAGCATGGTGACTACAGTTAGTAATACTGTATCACATACTCAAAACTTGCTAAGAGAGTAGATCTCACCAAAAAATAAACGGTAATTATTTGAGATAATGGATATGTCAATTAGCTTGACAGTCACAATATACAATTTTTTATTTGTAAATTATACCTCAAAAAGCTAGAAAAAATAAAATTAAGTGAAACAAAGGAAGAAAGACATGGAAGAAACTTAAATGCATATTACTGAGTAAAATACACCAATTTTAAAAGGCTTAGTACTGTAGGATTACGACTATACAACATTCTGGAAGAGGCATATCAGAATATCTATATAATACTATAATTGTGGATATATGCATTATACATATGCCAAAACCCTCTGAATGTATAGCACAAAGGATAAACCCTAATGTAAAGGATAGACCGCAGATGATGATGATATATCAAGGTAAATTTCTCAATTACAACAAATGCACCCTCGGCATATTGATAGTGGCAGAGGTTGTAAGGTATAAGTGTGAGAAACCTTGGAACCCTCTATACTTTCGTCTCATTTTTTTTTTTTTTTTTTTTTTTTTGCTTGTGAAGGATTTTATTTCTTACAGTTTTGGAGGTTGAAGAGTGCAAAGCTAAGAGGTTGCAAGTGGGGGGAGCCTTCTTGCTGGTGGGGACTCTCTGAAGGGTCCTGAGGTGGCACAGGACACAAGTGATGGGGCTGAGTATCCCCACCTGAGTCTCCCTACGACTTTTTTTTTTTTTTTATTGAATGGTAACTATGTACATTAATACACTTCTGGGGTACAGTGTGGGGTTTTCACAGGCAATCCAAAATACTTCCATCAAACTGATCAACACAGCCTTCATGTCATTTTCTCAGTTATAGTTTTAAAACATTCTGATTCTACTCTTAGAGAGTTTCACTTGTACCCCTGTAAGATAGTCACCCACTTTCTTTATATCCATCACTCCACTCTTTCCTACACCTCCATCCCTATCCAGCTCAGATGCCACAGCACGATATCACAACCCCTTTGTCCCTCTGTTCTCCAATCTAGCCTCCCTGAAAAAACCTCACCCTAAATGGACCCACCAATCATCTTCACTGAGCTTTTATCAGAACAGCTAAGTAGATGGCAGAGAAAATCTATAGCCCCAGGGCAACTTACAATATTCATTCCCCTCAACTGAGCCTTTGACATTGCCCAGAAATCTTTTTCCAACAAGCTTGATCTTCCATCCACAGTAACTACTGGTTCACACTTTCTCTACACTTCTCTGATTTGCCCTCACTTGTACCCATTATTACCATTTTCTGCTAAACGTATTGCATACAATATCCCAGAGAAAATATGAGTTATCAGATAGGAGTTTTTCTGAATGCTCTGTCAACCCAATCTGCAATCTACTTTCCTATCCCACTTCCACTTCCTTGTTTCTGGATGGTCCCTGTTATGGACTGAATTTTGTTTCCTGAAAATTTATGTGTTGATGTACCTCAAAATTTTGACTATGTTTGGAGACAGAGCCTTGGGAGGAGCCACTAAGGTAAAATTAGGTCAAATGAGTGGGCCTAAATCCCATCTGAATGAGTGGTACCCCTTTAAGAAAAGATTAGGACAGAGGTAACATATTGGCCAGTGAGAAGGTGGCTACCTGCAAAACAAGGAGAATGGCCTCAGAAGTCAAACCTACTGACACACCATCTTGGAGTTCCAGTCTCTAGAGCCATGAAAGAATAAATTTCTGGGCTGGGTGTGGTGGCTCATGCCTGTAATTCTAGCATTATAGGAGGCCAAAGCTCACTCCCTTGAGCTTAGAAGGTCAAGACCAGCCTGAGTAAAACAAGACCCAGTCTCTACTAAAAATAGAAAAATTTCCCTGGCATTATGGCTTATGACTGTAGTCCCAGCTACTTGGGAGGCAGAGGCAGGAGAGTTGCTTAAGCCCAGGAATTTTAGGTTTCTGTGAGCTGGGCTGACACAATTGCACTCTAGCCTGGGATATAACATTGTCTAAATAAATAAATAAATAAATAAATAAATAAATTTCTGTTTAAGCCATCTGATATGTGGTATTTTATGATGGCAGCCCTAGCAAACCAATATATCCTCATTCAAGGCCCAACTCAAGTGTCTCCTTCTCAAAAAGAAAGAAATCTCATTCAAAATTAAGCTTCATTATTATATTTTAAACCTCTTGTATTTTCCTTCATAGCATTTGTTTATTGTCTACCTCCTTCACTAGACTTTAAGATCTGGGGTGTGGTGGATGGGGTGGGAGGAAGGCCAGGACTGTGGTAGCATCAGAGCATGGGGAGATGGTTTACCCCCTTAAAATCCCCCAAGTTTATGATATGGGCAATTGACATTTTATCAGTGCTGTGTCAAGTGTTATGCGAAACAAAATTCTAGTTTTCTGGCCTCCATTTCAAACAGATTTTACCTCTTTTACATAGAAATTGTAAAGCTGATTTTCACTGGGACAATGTCTGTGATTCACTGTTGTACTCCTAGCAACTAGTGCTATACCCAGTACATAGCATTTGATCAATAAATTCTTTTGGAGGGAAGGAAGGAAAGAAAGAAAGAAGGAATGAGGGATGGAAAGAAGGGGAAGTATTTGAAGCTGTGAGGAAAACTAACTACTTGCCATATCAGTGTTTCAGATATAGCTGATTATGAGGTGAGCAGATAATTTTCCACTCGGGGGTTTTAACTTTGGTCTGTGTGAGTGTGGAAATTTGGGTACTTAAGGGAAGACTCATATCTTGATGTGCTTGCATTGCTAGAAATAATGATTTAATAAATTTGAAGTCAATATTCAGTTGTTATATAAGTAGGTTAGAAATTGAATTAAGAAAATGATGGCAGATGATGGGCAAAGGGAACAGAGACAGGAGGAAAGTGGATCAGAGAAAAGCAGATACACATTCAGACTACAGGACCTATGCTGAGAAATTCAAAGTCTGTTGCAAGAGTGACAGCTCCAAGTCTGTGGATTGTCTTGCTGGAACTTCACCCCTCCCCCACCCCAACTCAGCTCCAAAGTCTTTGGGCACCAAGGGGCCAGGCTCCCGCAGATGGGACTGCTCTCTGGGGGTGGGGGGAATGAGCACAGGGGGGTTGGGAAGATTAACTAGAGTAGGCCAAATCCAATGAAATTGATCTCACAGGAGAGAGAAAGTCTCTCAGGGAGGTAAGGGGAAAGTGTCCCTCCCCTGCCATTTCTCAGTATGGCATAGCACCTGACTACCCACAAGGCTAACCAGGACCTTAACTGTTCATTTTGGGGTTTGTATGCATTCTGTTCCTGGGCTGTGTCCTGTACTAGATTTTGTTTGTGTTAGTATCAAAAGTAAGTATCTCAAGAATGGAAGAAGAAGTAGCCAATGTACTCAGCCCTACTATGAACTAATTTATAGTTTTCATAGGAAAACTATAACCCAATTTTAGCCAAAGAATATGGGGAAAGGGGAGAGGGAGGGGAGAGGAGAAGGGAAGATGAGTAGAGGGAGGGTGATTGGTGGGATCATGCCTATGGTGCATCATATAAGGGTACATGTGAATCTTTCTAAATGTAGAATATAAATGTCTTAACAAAATAACTAAGAAAATGACATGAAGGCTATGTTAACCAGTTGGATGAAAGTATTTCAAATTGTATATAGAAACATCACACTGTACCCCATGATAGTATTAATGTACACAGCTATGATTTAATAAAAAACAAAAAAAAAGTAATGTAGAGTGATAAAAATAAGAAGTATATCAATATAATTTAGATAGTTAAAGAAATAGTTGGTTAGAAAATGCAAGTCCAGCAAGAACTGTGAAGTAAAGGTATAGTCCCCCCTTTAATGTATGTAAATAAAAATGGAGCTAGCCCTGAGCAAGGGGCTGACCCACCATTCTCATGCTGAAAGGACAGGCCCCAACCAAGCTCTTTAAAAAACTTTCTCTTCATGATTTGACTTTTCATTTTTCCCTCATCCTTTCACCGCTGCCAGCCACTGGGAGGGAACTCCTGGTACAGTTTGGGGCTGGTCCCCAGTGTCCGTGGGTGTGAGTCACAGTTGGTTTATTCAATTCATTGTCATGGATTAATTAAGGGTCTGGAGGTTCATTAGGTAACTGATTTGCCTGGTTCTTCTTGTTGCTTTTAACTCTCTGGACATATTATGATTTAGTAAGCACTGCGAGGTCAACTTGACTGTGCCATGGGGTGCCCCCAGTTCAAGGTGAGTTTGTGAGAATATTTAAGGATGAGATTAACATCTGAACTGGTGGACTGAGTAAAGAGATTGCTGTATCCAGTATGGGCGGGCCCCATCTAGTCCATTGAAGGCTTGAATAGACTAAAAGGTAGAAAAGAGAACCTTATTCTGCCCAACTGTCTTCAAGTTGGGACATCAGTCTTTGAACATGGACTCAGACTAGAACTTTGGCTTGCTTGGGTCTCAGGCTTTTGTACTCAAGTAGGAACTGGAACTATACCATCATTTCCTCTTGGTCTCTACTCCAGATTACCAATTATAAATACTGGGACTTCTCAGCTTTCCTAAGGCGTGAGCCAATTCCTTATGATCCTTGCAATAAATAAATCTCTCTCCCCGCCCCCATACATCCCTTATATTGGTTCTAGTTCCAGAGAACTCAGACTAATATAGACCACTAGCAGATAACATATTCATGTACTCAGAGATAGAAATGAACTTAGAAGATGTTAATTCAAATAATTTCTTACAATGTGGATAGCTATGTGAGTGAATTCTCACAATTTGAGACAGATTGTGTAAGAACAGTGTTTGCCAATGCCACAGAGGTTCTTGGGAATTTTATGTGGAATGTTCCATATATACATTTCCATACATGTGTCAGTACACTTGCCCGTTGCCAGGCTGCTAGGTTTTCATCAGTTTTTTAAAAACGTTCTTATTATGCAATATTGAAAACATATACAAGTTTGGAGAGAACAGTATAATCCCCCCGTACTTACCACACAACTTCAGCAATTATCATCTCATGAGCAACCTTATTTAATCATCATCCCCTCATTATTTTGAAACAACTCGGAGACATCACATCATTTTATAAACAAACACAAAACAGTTAATTTATGAATCCCTTTTTAGAACACAACACTTAACTGATTTGAAGATTGCCTGTATTTCTATTTAAAGGTGGATAATGGATTTATTAATTTTCTAGTCTTTTATCCTTATGAGCATTTTTGTGTGTATGGGAAAGAAATAAGTCACTCTTCCTACTACTTAGCCATAGTTTTCTATTTATGTAGACTGTTCTGTGTAGAAAGCCAAATATTGGTTCTGTTACAAAGTACAAAACTCTGGGCAAGATTTAACTCTTTGTATCTCAGTTTATCTGTAAAATGAGACAATACTTGAGGATGTGTCTGTGACATGACACTCAATCCTGGAAATTATCATCATCATTATTATTTAATGCAAGAACTAGAGCTGGAATATGGAAGTGAAAGTGATGACTCATCTATAATTCTCATAGTAACACCAACAGCTGAGTGCATAGCGGGCACTCATAAAGTGCCACCAGGAAGCAAAGAAGTCATCCTTTCCTCTTCCATCTAGAGAACGCCAGGCGTCCTGATGTGCCCTTTTGATAGCTTTCTCTGATGTCAAGGGGATAATGGGGCAGACTGATCCCCTCTCTAATGGCACATAGATTCTCAGCTTACATCTGGTAATAAATAATGAAGCGAGCCAACAGATCCTGACTGAGTCAATTATCCCAGGTCCCTGATTCTTAGACTCTGAAGGGGCCCTCAGTAGGGACTACGTAGCAGCAGAAATGGGAGCAAAATGGAGAAATAAAGAAAAAACAATTCCATCTGTCAGACTGATGATGGATGCTGTCCAAACCTGTGAACAAAACCTGAGGTGCTAATTCTATGCACTGCTGATGTCTTTAATTATGCAACTTTGACAGATGGAAAGATCATTATGCGGTTTTTATTTAAGAAGCTCATGTAACTATAGTTTTAGTGCCAAGGAGAATCAGTCACGTTAAAGAATTTGCCAGAAAGTATAACTCTACCTTATTTATAGCTAACAAGGTCCTAATTACACTTCATAAATGGACAGTCCAGTAATAAGGTAAAGGCAAAATACACAGGACAGCAAATCACTCCACAGAAGTTACATGTCAGAACAGGCAGCCTTTTTCCAACCACAGAATTCTTTCCCATCAGGCAGGAGATAGCAAAAACACTGCAGATAATACCTTGTTAAGGTAGAATTCTGTAGATCATTCTGAAATGGTGTTTTTCATCATCTTGGTTTGAGGAAAGCCTTTAGAAAGTTATAGGACAACCACTATTTGGCTAAATATGTTCCCCTTTGTGTGCTCCATACCTGAAGGGTCTGTCTGATTCTGACCAGCCTTCCCTGCTAGTTCGGTGAAGGATGATCTTTAGTGTCACCTGCGTTGGTGTCTCACTTAGGTCTGAAAAACATCATCTTAAGATGCTTCTCACTTCCTTTTTCTGGTGTCTCTGCCTTTGTGAGGTTCTATCTCCCTCATCTCCTCCACAACTCCTTATTATTGCCTTTTTTAAAAATGGAAAGCCTAAAGATCTAGAACTTGGCAAGGGACTGAGGATATGTAACATCTGGTAGCTACTGAGTGGTCACAGGTGTCTGTCTGATCTTTTTGGTTCCATGGCTGCCTCTCAGTCTGAGCTGTCATTGCCGCAAATCTATTAGAGTTCCACAGTCACAGCCTCTTCATTTCCCTTCCCTTCTGACTCAACCTGCATGCTCTTGCCATATGGAGCTTCCTAAAACATAATTCTTCACACCTTTCCTCTGTTCAAGAACCTTCAGGGGATCCTTTGCTTCTAGATAAAATGCCTCTTCTTCGTGACTTGGCCCCAGTTGACCTTTCCACCCCATCCCCATCCCTGATAAGTATGCTTATCAACAGGTACCCTCTGCTCTTACCCTAGGGGGCAGCTCATCGTTCCCTGACTTCTCTCCTCTAGGCTTCTATTCTTTCAAACATTCCCGTTTCTCTGTATCAAATACCTTTCAAATCATCTCTATGTCTTTCAACCCTGGACTTCCTTTCCAAATATGGCAAGAGGACTCTTCCAGGGTTTCCGTCTTCAACATAGTTTCTATCACTGGCCATGTGTGAGGATACTACATTCATTTGGCATTTGAAAGAGTGTAAATTATTATTCTTCCTTTTTATATTTCTATTTTCTTTCCAGCCCCAAAAGACTATTGGTTTACATAGATGTGAACAACATATGTATCTTGCTAAACTGTAAGACACTAAAGTTTGAGACTCTGAGAGGCAAAATAATGAAATGTGAAGAAAATGAGAATTAGCCTTCAACAGACAAGAACTCTGATCCTGGCACTTGTAAGCTCATGCTGCTGGGTGAGTTACCTAAACTCTCTTAACCCTAGTTCCTTCATCTATAAAATATGGATACATTTTTTCCATCTTAGAGGGCTGTTTTAGGAACTAGTGGCATAATGAATTAAATGTGTCGAATATATTAGCACTACTAGGATAGTAAATTTATCTCATACCTTTAAGCTAAGCACAGTGACCGGGAGATAGTTGGCATTTAACAGACCCTAATGGAATCACGGTACATTCATGTTTTCAGCATTTATCTCTGGCTATTGCCATTACTGGTGTTAGAGAATAAATTTTCTCAACTTAGTTGAATTCTTTAAAATCAAGAATGGGACCTATTTAGAACTTACTGACATAAAAAACTAGTATTATAAATTTTCATATAATTTATTAATAAAAAATGTCTTCAATTATGACCATGTGGATTTCAGTTTAAGTGATGTGAAAGCTCCTTGACAACCCAGCCAAGATGTAGCTGCTGGTGTGCCCCAGATACAATGAAAACTATTAAATTGGAACTAATTGATCAACACCCATGTGCACATATGGCAGTGAAACTCAATGGAAAGCAAGCAAGTGGGGTGGGGTAGGCAGGGACTTGTAGCTTCACACCTAACAGGTACAATGCACAGCATCTAGATGGTGGGCATGCTTGGAACTTTGACTCAAACTGTACAAAAAGCATCTGTACCCCTGTAATATTATGAAATTAAAAAAATAAAGTTCAGACTAGAAAAAGGAAATAAATGAGTACCATTCAAAAGGAACACCTTGCCTGTGGAAAAGAAGGTTTTAGAGATGAAAGAATGGGAAGGAGAAAAAGCATCAGACCTTAAGGAGGGAGAAGTTGTCATGGAGACAACAAGGATGGAGGACGGTTGGGTCTAGGTCAATTTTGCCTATAACTAGCTCCTTCCTTTAGATTCTTCTTTATAAACCCTGACGGCTGGACTAGATCATGATTTCACAAACCTCGGTCATCTGTGAACCATCTTGCTGATCTGAGTCCATGTGTCCTTCCAGTCACTTAATAGTTTCTTTAAATTGACTCAGTTCTGCTTAACTCAAATTGATTTGTTATAAAAGAAAACTAGATGCTATTACCATAAGTAGGAAACCAGAATCACAAATAGAAGATAACTGAGAAAATAAACAAAAACAGAGCTATCTTATAAAAAACTTAGTGAGATAAGGTTTTCCAGTGAAAGAGTTGAGCCTGAACCTGCCCTTTTTTTAATAAAAAGGGTAATTATCAAGTGTTAGGGAGACAGCAAAGAAAAATAACATCAAACTAAGATTCCCTTTTTCTTTTCTTTTTCTTTCTTTTCTTTTTTTTCTTGCAGTTTTTGGCCGGGGCTGGGTTTGAACCTACCACCTCTGGCATATGGGGCTGGCACCCCACTCCTTTAAGCCACAGGCACTGCCCAAGATTCCTTTTTTCTTGTAGTCAGAATGAACTGAAATAAAATTGAAAAGGAAGTGACTTCCTCAGGCTGTCACTCCTGGTCATTTCGTACCATGCCACACACCAGCCTCCTTCGCCCTCTCGCAGTGGTAGGGACCCATCAGGCAACCTAGATCAGGCTCCTCACACTCAGCCACACTTGACCTGTGACCAACCAAGCAGAAGGAAAAGTTTGTACCAAAGGTCACAGGTCAGCGTATAGTAACACAATTCTCATGGTTACATAATAGTTTTGTTTCCTGTAGACACTTTCATCTGATGGTTTTAGGAAAGTCTCACATGTTTACAGAATCTCTGAACAATCTCTTTAATCAATTAGGCAATTGCAGTCATGACACCTCAGCCTGGAAGCCTGCTTCCCCCCACCCACAAAACAACAAAACAGTATTTCACGTGGCGTCCTGTGGGCAAAAAGAGATATGTTACCAACTTTGGGACAGAGTAAGTTCGGATTGAAACCTATCACTCTCCAGGGCTGTTGCCTGGAGAAAAATATTTAATCTCATTCATTTCCATTTTCTCTTTTGAAAACTGATCTTAATAAGTCTCATTTCACAGGATTGCTATAAAAATTAGAGGTAACGCCCATAAAGGAACTAAGGTCTGATAGAATTTTAAAACCGATAAGACTGCTCCTCCTGATCTGACAGCCACATCTTCTCGTGCAGTACCAGCTGCATCCTTGCGCCTGCTCACCAGGGCTGCTTTTAACTCCAGAAAAGTGGATATTGTCCCCATCAGTTATCCCTTCATTGACCTTGACTTTGTGATCTATACATTTCTACACGTTCCAGTGGGAGTCCACCTGTGACAAACTCCTCCTCTTGCCTTGCGACAAGCCTCCTCCCCCTGGCCTTCCACCTTAACTGGCAGCTCCCTGAGACCCTCAGCAGAAGCAGATATTGGCATGATGCTCCTTGTATGAAACTGTAAGCCAAATAAACTGCGTTTCTTTATAAATCTCCCGGCCCCAGTTATTTTCTTTACAGCAATGCCAAGTGAAAATAACACACATAGCAATAAACCCTGTGATTTATGAAATCAGACTTTGATCATCTTATTTTAACCAGGCAAAACACGCTCCCAAATGAAAGAATTGCTCCCCCAGATGTGTCTTCTTTGTACTCGTACTTACGTTAAATTCACATTGTTTTTGAATAATTGCCTTTCTCATGTCTGTGTCCCTTTCCTGCCTGTGGGCTCCTTAAGAAGGCACACACATGGTGCTCCTTTTATAACCACTGTCCAGCATGTCATCTGGCAGGGCACTGTACAGGCTCCATAAATGTAGGTTGACTTCAACTGAGTTGAAAGAAAGTAAAGAGTGAGAGTAATGTAACTTCATACCAACAAAAGCATTTAATATAACACTGGTTACTTGGGAGTTATATCCTTGCTGTATCTCTGTCTGCAAATAGCATCTTATGTACACAAATTCACACATCTATTAAAACACTCAAGAATATAATCCCTGCAGCAAGGCAGAAAACATAAGTGCTGTTGCTGCAGATTTTCTTGCATTCTGGGCTAAGAGAATATGAGTTGCCTTATGAGTGCTAAATTGAAATTCCCAGAGTACCAAGTTATGGAGGGAGCTTGGTAAGATGTAGAGTTGTGTAAACTGACTCAGGAAATTGACCAAACTTAAGGAATGAACAAAATAGGATCAACTCAAACTTGCCATCCCAAAATGCCATCAAGGTCCTTGCTCTGCTCCCCAAGAGAATTTTTTTTGGCCCTGCAAGATACCTTGGGACCAAGTAAGACATAATTCATTTCAGAATGAGATGTCCTATTTTTGGAGCACTGCCCTGAATTTTTTCTTTTGCCTGTAATAATCTATTGTCCCGGTTACCAAAAATAGTGTTGTTGGACAGAGATTATTTAAAGCTGTTCAGCAGAAGGCAGTAATGCAGCCTGTGGAACTTCTTAGAACAAAAGAAGTTCAGTTACATTTAAACAGAACTTTGCAATAGTCTATAGCAGTGGGACCATGTACTGGCAATTACACTACTTTTGTTTCTCTTCATTTTTATTTTCTCGGAGCTGGAGAAAGACTCAACTACCAGGCAGGGTAGAAATTTGACTGAATAAAACTAATTGGTAGGCTTAGTTGGGAAAACTCAAGAAAACAAAGCAAAAGCAAGACAAATTCTGGCAGCAACTATTTTAAAAGAGGGATGCTTATTTAGGTTGAATGATGAGGGGGTGCCAGAAAAAGCCTCACTTTTGCTTGAATATTATTAATGGGAACCCCAGTCCTTCCAGAAGACATGACTTCTCCCCGAGTCTCAAGAAGCTATAATGTTCTTCAACTGTGTGAAGGATGTGGTAGCATCCTCTGCAATTGTGGAAAATTATCACAAACTTGGTAGCTTAAAACAAAATAAATTTGTTCTCTTAGAATTCTGGAGGTTGGGCTGGGCACAGTGGTTGCCACCTATAATCTTAGCACTGTGGAAGGCTTGAGATGGATGGATTGCTTAAGCCCAGGAGTTTAAGACCAGTTTGAGCAATACTGAGACCTCATTCTATAAAATAGAAAAACCAGCTGAGCATGGTGGCAGACAACTGTAGTCCCAGTTACTTGGGAGGCTGAAGCAAGAGGATTGCTCAAGCCCCAGACTTTGAGATTGCTGTGAGCAATGTATGACACCACAGTACTCAAACCAGTGCACAGAGTGAGGCCCTGTCTCAAGAAAAAAAAAAAAAAAAGAATAATTCTGGAGATCAAATGTCTGAGATCAGGTTCAGTGGACTAAGGTCAAGTCAGCAACATAGGTCCCTTCTAAAGGCTCTGGAGGAAGGATCCATTAACTTTCCTTTTCCAACTTCTAGTGGTCACCAGTATTCCTTGGCCTGTGGTTTCCTCCACCATCATCAAAGCACATTGGTTCTCTCTATGCTTTCATCATCGCATCACCTCTACCTGTTCTATAGTCAAATCTCCCTCTACCTTCTCTTCTAAGGACATTTGCAACTATATTTAGGGCCCACTTGGAGAATCCAAGATAAATAACCTCAAGAGTCCTAATTAAATCTGCAAATTTTGCCATAAAAGGTAAACATTCTTAGGTTTTGGAAATTATAATGTGCATTTTCTCTTTTGTTGTGGCATTATTCAGCCTAGCACAAAGGGGGAGCAGGTAGAAGAGGAATTTACCTTTGTGTGGCCCTGGAACTATCCATGGCTAGATGGGTTTTTGAAATTTGAAAAGAAGTAATTTAGATCATCAGCACTTCCCCGAAGTAGAGAGGACTTCCTTGGATCTGTGAGTTGTTAAACTGGAATGGTTACATACGGCACCACAACACAACACTGAAAACATTCCAACGTGAAGTATGAAGCAGGATCACAGATTTCCAGAGAAAATGGCCCCAGAAGGAGACCATAAGTGTTCACGAGATTAAAGGAGGAGGATTTCTGTAGAGAATTTCTCAGAGGAAACTTCAACTATCTCTCTACTTCTCAGGAAATGTGGTGAGGGTGTTCTCTCCTTCATATCCAGACTAGAAGGAGTGGGCTTCAAAGAGACGACTCTAAAAGTACAGAGGAGCCGTGGGCCGGTATGTGGCACACACAGCTAGAGGCTGCGGCTCATGGTTTTAGTGGGCAGAAAGAAAGAGATGCCTAGTGCTGGGTGAAACTGTCCTTTCTCCAGTGGTAAGTGAAGGGTTCATGAAGCCCTGAGAATATATGATGAATTGGTAGTAAGTTTCTGCAAAGAGACATTCTGCTGGAAAGTAAAGTAACTAGCCTCCCTGTGGGATTACCAACATTTTGGGAGTCAGCTCAGAGGTCCCCATCAGGAGGGCCTCTGAAGAACCCACCAACTCTGTCCACTTGGGAACTGCTAATTTTAGTTATTAGCTGGAACCATGGACTGTGGAGCCAGCTTAATGCAACGTTTGTGATATATGCACATATCTAGGCTTTGTGAGATTTTAAGCTCAGAGGATTTGAGAGGCTCTCTTGAAGAAAAAGAATAAAGCATGACAAGTACATAATTAGCTAGAAGGCCTTAGAAACGGTCTTTGCAAATGAAGAGCTCTAGGGTTTGATCTCAGTAGCTATTCTATAAGTCCAGAGAGTGGGAATTTTCTGCTCCATTTCCCTCAGTGGTTTTCCACCTTTCTAATCTGTGGCCCTTTATTACAGTTCCTGTGTGTTGTGACCCACAGGCTGAGAACCGCTACTATACACCAACTCCAGAAGAATCTGAAACCAAGATTAGCAGGGTGGGCCAGGAAAAAAGAAGCAGCTTACCCGACTAAAAGGCTTTGCTGGTGTAAGATAGAATGGGAAGAGATTCTTGCCTTTGTATAAAGATTGAAATGTTGTTTTATATATTGAATTATATAATTAATCATAGAATTTAGGAAGTTCTTTAGTGACTTAAAAAGACTGTAGCATTGCGCATTGCCTACCTTTGACCAGAAACACTATGTGTTCTGCCAGAGTTTCTATTTAGAGGCTACAGATATATTGCCCCACCAAATACATTATAAAGTGGCAATGGGAAGTAAAAAATGAAGTTGTGTTTTGATTACATTTCACAGGCAGTTGCGTTCAACATGCTGGGCATAACTGGTGAGTTTTTTACCACTAGCATATACAAACAGGTGGTAATAGATTGTCAGGGATGTTGTAGAAAAGCTTTAAATATCAGGAGTGTGGCTCTCCTAAGGAACTTTCAGGTCCCTCCTAGCTCTGATGGTAACTGGTCTTGTTATTCAACCACTGATATAAGAGTCTTTACTAAGAAATGTTTTCACAGGGAGAACGAGAAGTAAGAAAAAGGATAAGGAATTCTTGCAGCAGGTAGACAGTTGGTATTAAAAGGTGGAGAGGAAAAATTTCAATAAATCCTCCAAACAAAGAGTATTAATTCGAGTTCAAAAGAGCAAAAAAAAAAGTGATAGATAAAATGAGAAAAATAAGTGGAATAGATTTAAAATTTAAAATACTACCATTGACTTCTCGCTTCTTATCTGGCATGTAAGGTATTGGAAGTGGCCACTCTGTCCTAACAAGTAAAGGCCTCAACAAAGTAAAAAATCAGCAGTATTTAAATCCTTACAGAGGTCATAGGAAAAACTGCTGCCTCAAAATTGGAGAGATGGGCAGATGGATACTGAAAATTACAACTTACCAGAGCAGAAAATTATGACCAGAAATTTCTACAGGAGTAAGTGCTGGGTAGGAAAACCTATCATCTAATTAACAAACAAGTTTGAGCGTCAAAACTCCAGAGGGACCCAGTCATTCTTGGAAGTTTTGCCTCTCAGAGGCTGACCAGATTTGCACAGTGAATATAGAAGAGAAGTCCCCTTGAGGGATGGTGAAAAGTAACCATTTTGAGATATGCCAGAGCATTTTGTTCTTAATAAAGTCTGTCCTGGGAGAAGTTATTTAAGCAGAGTCAGACCTGCTGGGATTTGTTTTATCAAAGTTCAACTGACCTGGGGGTACGAAATTGCCTAACACCTATTGCTCCAACCTTCCACCTGGGAGAAGAAAAATGCCCAATTATAGTGCTGTAGCCACCCTATTCTACTCTAAGGTGTAATGAAGTGAAGATGATAGTCAATAGGCACAAACTCACTAATTAAAAGGCTGATACCTAACCATAGAGGTATAGCACACTTTTCCTTTCTCCACACTTTACAACAATATCATTAAAGGCCTATTTATGTCATTTCCTTTTAGCCAGTAATTCTGCCTGGTTACAAACAAAAATAATATAAGGCATATTAAAAGGCAAAACATACAAAACCAAAAACATAGTTAGAGAAGACATAGCAAGCATCAGCATGACAGGGTTCATGAAATTATCAGATCAGGAATTTAAAATGACTGTGAGTACTATGCTAAAAGCTCTAATGATGAAATGGACAGCATGCAGAGCAGATGGATAATGTAAGCAGAGAGATGGAAATTCTAAGAAAATGTTATAAAGAAATACTAGAGATCAAAAACATTGGAATAGAAATAAAGAATGCCTTTGATGGGCTTACTAATAGACTTCATATGGCTAAAGAAAGCATCTCCAAGCTTGAGAATAATCCCAACATAAACTACCAAAACTAAAAAGCAAACTTAAAAAGAAAAAGGTGAAAAGAAAACCAAAACAAAATATTTAAGACCTGTGAGACAACATGTGATAGGAATACCAGGAGAAGAGAGAAATAAACAGAAAATATATTTCAAGAAATGATGACTGAGAAGGTTCTCCAAATTAATGTCAGACATTAAACTACAGATTCAGGAAGTTTAGGGAACACCAAGCAGGATAAATGCTTAAAAAATTACATCTAGGCATATTATATTTAAACTGAATAAAATCATAGATACAAATGCTAAAAGAAACCAGAGGAATAAAAACACTTTAACTGCAGAGAAGCAAAGATTAAAAATGACATGTGATTTCTTCTTAGAAACCTTGCACAAAGCATACAGGGGAGTGAAATATTTAAAATGTTGAGAAAAAAAATCACCAATCTAGAATTTTTTACCCTGAAAAATCATTCTTCAAAAGTGAGAGGAAAATAAAGCTTTCTCTAGCTCACAAATATTTCTGAAATATTAAAAGAAGTTATTCAGAGAGATGGAAAGTGATGCCAGAAAGAAACTTGGATCAATATAAAGGAAAAGGAAGAGCATCAGAAAAGGAATAAGGAAAAATAAATGAAAATTTTTCATTTTTTAATTTTTAATTAATCTAACATAATTTAGTGCAATAATATATTCAAATATATATGCGTATCATTGGTGTCACGCATTATATATATATTTATGTATAAGTGAAATAAATGACAGCAATGATATAAGGAATGGAAGGAAAGAATTAGAATTACTTTGTTAGTGTAAGATACAACTATTGGTGAAGTAACATATTATTATTTTGAAAGAAGATTTGAATTAGCTGTAAATGCATATTTCAAACTCAAAGGCAACCACTAAAATAATTTCTTTTAAGAAATCATACCCAATATGTTAAGAAAGGAGAAAAAATAAAAGTATAAAAATATTCAAGTAAAACCACAAAGGATAAAAAAGTGAAAGACAAAAGCAATAAAGAATAAAGGCAACAGAAATGATTAGTTATAAGGGCAGTAATGGCTAAGAAAATGAAAACACAACTTATCAAAATTGTGGGATGCAATGAAAGAAGTGCATCAGATTTATAGTATTAAATTCATACATTAGAAAAGGAGAAAGATATAAAATGAATGTATCAGTTTCCACCTTGGGAACCTAGAAAAAGAAAAACAAATTAAATCCAAAGTAAGCAGAGGAGAAGTAATAAAAATTAAAGCAGAAAATAATAAAATTGAATACAAATCAATAGAGAAGATGAATAAACTTAAAGGCGGTTATTGAAAGATCAATAAAATAAATAAGCATCTAACCAGGCTAAGAAAAAAAGAGAGGCCACAAATCACCAATAATACAAGAGAAAGAGGGAACATCACTATAGATTCTGTGGACATTAAGAGATAATAAAGAAACAGTATGAACAGCTTTGTGTCCACAAATTTGATAATCTAGGTGAAATGAACCAGTTCTTTGTAAGGCATAATATGCCAAAGCTCATGAGAGCCTAAATAGATAATTTGAACAAGACTATATCTATAAAGAAATTGAATCAATAGTTAATGTTGTAAGCTGAATATTCCCCCAATTCACTGATAGTTAAAATCCTAACCTTCAGTGTGAGGGTATTAGGAGGTGAGGCCTGTGGGCAGGGATTAGATCACGAGGCTGGAGCCCTCAAGAATGGGATTAGTGCCCTTATAAAAAAAGAACTCCCAGAGCTCCCTTACACCTTTATGCCTTGTGGGGACACAAGAATGTAGCAGTCTGCAACCTGGAAAAGGGCTTTTGCTAGAACACAACCATGCTGAGATCTTCCAGGGACTTCCAGCCCTCACATTGTGAAAATACATTTATGTTGATTGTAAGACATCCAAGGTGTCTTACACCCTGGTAATGTGCTATAGCAGCCTGAATTGACTGAGAAAATTAACAGCCTTCCAAAACAGAAAGCACCAACTGTTAAAGAATACTGAGTTGAGAATATTCCCCTTTATTTATAGTTTACTGAGACTTATGATCACAAATGGGTGTTAGATTTTGTAAAATGCTATTTTTCAGTTTGCAAAATGATATTTGTGCATCTAGTATATAGTCATATAGCTTTCTTCTTTAGCCTACTGATGCGATGGATTACATTATTTGATTTTCAAATCTTGAACCAGTCTTGCATACCTTGGGCAAATCTCTTTGGTCATGGCACATAATTCTTTTTATATGTTGTTGGATCTGATTTGCTAATATTTTGTTGAGGATTTTGGATCATTGTTCATGAAAAAAATTGGTTTGTAGTATTTTTTTTCTTATAAAGTCCTTGTATATTATACTTCATGAAATAACTTAGGAAGGGTTCCCTCTATCTTCGTCTTCTGAAAGAGACCGAAGAAACCAGTATAATTTCTTTCAACAATTGTTTGGTAGAACTGACCATTGAACCCACAGCTAGCATCATATTTATTGGTGAGAAATTAGAAGCTTTCCCACTCATGTAAGTAAACAGGACAAGATATCTCTTGTAACCACTACATTCAGTATCATACTGGAAGTCCTAACTAAGGCAATAAGACAAGAAAAGGAAATTAAAGATCTAAATGGAGAAGAGAAAATGAAAGTGTCACATTTAATCCATTTTCAGATGCCATGATTACCTATATATAAAATCCAAAAGAACTGACAAAATTCCCTCCTAAAACTAATAAGCAATTATACTTAAGACAGCAGGATATAGTGGTAATATATAAAAGTTTCTATGTACGAGGAGTAAACAAATGGAAACTGAAAAAATTTAAATATATTATAATTTAGTATTCCAAAAATTAAATTCTTTGATATATATCTAACAAAATATCTATGAGATCTATGAAAAAACTACAAATGCTAATAAAACAAATCAAAGGAGAACTAAATAAAATGGAGAGATATTCCATTGTCATGGATAGGATGACTCAATATTGTTAAGAGATCAGTTGTTTTCAATTTGTTCTACAGATTCAATACAATCTCCGTCAAAATTCTAGCAAGGTACCTTGTGAATACTGACAAGCTGATTTTAAAGTTTATATGGTGAGACAAAAGACCCAGAATTTCTTATATAATATTGAAGACAAGAACAAAGTTCTGAAATTATCCAACTTCAAGACTTACTATAAAACTATGGTAATCAAAACAGTGTTGCACTGATACAAAAAGAGAAAAATAGTTCAATGGAACAGAATGGAGAGCCCAAAAATAGACACATGTGAATATAATCCACTGATTTTTAATAAAGGATCAGAGGCAATATAACAGAAAAAAGATAATCTTTTCAACAAATGGTGCTAGAACAGGTAAACATCCACAAACAAAATAATTTAGACACAGATCTTACACCCTCCACAAAAATT
This sequence comes from Galagoides demidoff, assembly GCA_963574575.1. Lineage (NCBI taxonomy): Eukaryota > Metazoa > Chordata > Mammalia > Primates > Galagidae > Galagoides > Galagoides demidoff. The sequence goes on along the minus strand of CAUYQV010168097.1, from coordinate 26,043 downwards.
AGCTCAAAATAGATCATGGACATATAATGCAAAATGTAAAAGTATAAAACAATTAGAAGATAACACAGAAGAAATTTCTAGATGACCTTTGGGTTCAATGATGACTTTCTAGACATAATTCCAAAGATACAAATCATGAAAAAAAATGATAAACTGGATTTCATGAAAAGTACAATTTGCTGCTCTGCAAAAGACACTGTTGAGAGACTAGGAAGAAAAACCACAGATGGGGATGAAATATTTGTAAAGACATATCTAATAAAGGACAATTATTCAAAATGTAAAAGAATTTTAAAACTTGACAATATTATTCTATAATATTCTACAATATTCTCAAATATTCTACACAATATTCTCTATTTTTCTGTCAATTGTTTTCTTTCCTTTGCAGAAACTTTTTAGTTTAATGTAGTCCTATTTGTTTATTTTTGTTTATTTATTACATGAGTTTTTGGTATGATACCCAAACGTCATTGACAAAACCACTGTCAAGCCTTTTCTATGTTATAGTGTCAGGTTACATTTAAGTCTTTAATTCATTTGGGGGTGAATTTTTTTTTTTTGCATATGTTGTAAATTAAAGTCTAATTCCATTATTTTCTATGTAGGTATGTAGTTTTGCCAATATCATTTGTTAGAGACTATCCTTAATGTCTTCTTACCTTTGTGAAAAATTAGTTGACTGTATATACCTGTGTTTATTTATGGGCTTTCTATTCTGTTCCAGTCATTGGCTTATGTGCTTACTTCTATGCCAGAACCCTACTGTTTTGATTACTATGGTTTTATACTCTAATTTGAAATCAGGATGTTTTATGTCTCCAATTTTGTTTCTCTTTCAAAATATTGTTTTGTCTGTTCACCAGTTTTTAGAATTGGTTTTTATATTTCTGTGAAAAACACTATTGGCATCTTTTTTTTTTTCCAGTTTTTTCTTTTTTTGGCCGGAGCTGGGCTTGAACCTGCCACCTCCGGCATATGAGACTGGTGCCCTACTCCTTTGAGCCACAGGTGCCGCCCAACACTATTGGCATCTTAATAGAGATTGCAATGAATCTGTATATTCTTTTGAGTAGTATGGACATTTTAACAATAGTGATTCTCCCAATTCATGACCATAGGATATTTTCCATTTATGTATTCTTAATTTCTTTTATTAACATTTTATGGTTTTCAATGTATGATCTTTCACTTCCTTGGTTAAATTTATTCCTGAGCACTTTATTCTTTGTGATGCTATTATAAATTGGATTGTTTCTTGATTTCTTTTTCAGATAGATTGTTACTGGTCTAAAGAAAAGCATACAAAAAATCTTTATGTTGATTTGTATCTTTCAATTTTCTGCATTAATTTATTAGTTCTAACAGGGTTTATTGTGCATCTTTTAGGATTTTCTACTTAAAGGATCATATCTCTGCAAAGAAGGAAAGTTCCACTTCTTTCTTTTCAATTGGATAACTTATTATTTCTTTTCTTGTCTGATTGCTGTTGCTATACATCAAATACTATGTTGAATAGAAGTGGTGACTTTTACTGACTTGTATAAGAAAAGCTTTTGATTTTCTCTATTGATTCTGATGGCTATGGGCTTTCACAAATGATATTTATCATGTTAAAAAATCCCTTCTCCTATACCTAAGTCACTCAGAGTATATATCATGAATGAGTGCTGAATTTTGTCAAGTGTTTTTCTGCATCTATTGAGATGTTTGTGCGTTTTTTATCTTTCATCCTGTTAATGTAGTGTACAACATTGATTTGCCTATATTTAACCAATCTTGCATCCCAGAGATAAATCACACTTGATCATGGTGTATAATCTTTTTGCCACGCTGTTGAATTCAGTTTGTTAGTATTTTATTCAGAATTTTTGCATCTGTATTTGTCAGGGTTCTGAGGGGAACTTCACACCAACTTAATGCACAAAGTCTGAGAAGCCTGGAGAGGCATACATTTCCTCATGCACCAAGTGGCAGATTGAGGCAATGCATCAGCATCCCAATTCCTTAGAAACCTTTTATTGATCTCTAACATAAACCATTCCTGAAAAAATATAAAGTGTCAAAATTCAAAAATAGGAAAAAAAGAATCCCAAGCCTACTCCTCAAGGTTGGGTGGAAGAGCATAGTGTAATAAATTGTCAACAAACTGCCTGATAACACATTTAGAAAGTGGAAGGGGAAAACAAATTTCATCTCTGCATGACAGACAAACCAGCTTCCCTAGTCTAACTGGCAAACAGGAGTTGAAAAGATGTAGCCTGCCCACCTGCTGATTCTCCATACAGGGATAGTCTTAAAGACAGTTCCTTGTCTGGGCTGCCTCCAGGCTCCTTTGCCCTTCAGTATTTTTGATAAGAAGCCTCAAGCAGGGATGTCTTGCTTTGCACACCTTACCCTGAATTAGAGTGCCTGCAGAGAAATAAGCCTGTCTACCTCCCACACGTGTTCATCAGAGATATTGCTCTACAGTTTCTTTTTTCTTATCACACCTTTGTCTGGCTTTGGTACATGGGTGATTCTGGCCTCACAAAATTAGTCTGGAAGCATTCCCTCTACTTTTATATTTTGGAAGTGTCTAAGAAGGATTAGTATTAATTTTTCTTTGAAAGTTTGGTGGAATTCTACTGTGAAGCCATCTGGTCCTAGATTTTAAAACTTGAAAATGTATTTAATTATTACTATGAACAGATCCAAAGGGAGAAATAGGCAGAACACAATAATATAAGGGAATTCAATGCCCCTCTTTCAACAATGGATAGATCGTGCGGACAGAAAAATAGTAAGGAAACAATAAACTTAAACTACACTTTAGATCATACAGACTTAGACATACACAGGACTTACCATCCTGTAGTGTCAGAATACATATTGTTCTCAAGTGTGCAAACAAAAATTTTCTGAGATTGAACATATATTAGGGAAAAAGTCTTAAAAATATTAAAAAAGCACTGCTGGTGGGAATGCAAAGTAATATGTTCCTTTTGGAAAGATGTTTGGAGAATACTTAGAGAACTAAAAATAGACCTGTCTACAATTCCTCTACTAGGAATATATCCAGAAGACCAAAAATCACATTATAACAAAGATATTTGTACCAGAATGTTTATTGCAGCCCAATTCATAATTGCTAAGTCATGAGAGAAGCCCAAGTGCCCATCAACCCATGAATGGATCAATAAATTGTGGTGTATGTACACCATGGAGTATTATGCAAAGTAAACTTCTTAGCAAAGTATCTCAAGAATGGAAAAAAAAGTATCCAATGTACTCAGCCTACTATGAAACTAATTTATAGCTTTCTTATGAAAGCTACAACCCAATTATAGCCCAAGAATACAGGGACAGGGGAAAGGGGAGAGGGAGAGGAGAGGAGGATGGGTGGAGGCAGGGTAATTGGTGGGGCCACACCTATGTTGCATCTTATAAGAGTACATGTGAAACTTACTAAATGTAGAATATAAATGTCGTAACACAATAATGAAGAAACTGCCATGAAGGCTATGTTAATCAGTTTGATGAAAATATTTCAAACTGTATATAAAACCAGCACATTGTACCCGATGACTGCATGTACACAGCTATAATTTAATAAAAAATATATATTAAAAAGAACTAAAAGTATATCAAGTATTTTTTCTGACCACAAAAGTACGAAACTAGAAATCAATAACAGGAAGAAAAACTAGAAAATTCACAAAATCTAGAAATGAAATAACACTTATAACTTTAAACAAATACCCTTGACCAGTCAATGGATCAAAGAAGTCGAAGAGGAATTAAAAATAATTTGAGACAAAAAAAAAAATGGAAATACAACAGGCCAAAACTAATGACATGCAGCAAAAGCAGTTCTAATAAGGGAGTTTGTAGAGATAGATGCCTTGATTTAAAAAGAAGAAAGATCTCAAATAAATGATGTAACATTTCACCTCAAGGAGCTAGAAAAAGAAAACCCTAAACCCAAAGTTAACAGAAGAAAATAGTATAGATCAGAGCAGAAATAAATCAAATAGAGGATAGAAAAGTTATAGTCAAAGTCAGCAGACCAGTTTGTTTTTTGAAAAGATGAAAAAAATCACAAACCCTTAGCTTAAACAAAAAAATTAAGAAGACTTAAGTAACTAAATCATAAATGAAAGTTGAGGCATTAAATAAAAACCTCTGAAATAAAAAGGATTATAAGAAACTATTACAAAGAATCCTATGCCAACAAATCGGATAACCTTGAGGAAATGGATAACTTCCTAGGAACATTCAACCTACCAAGACTGAATCACAAAGAAACAGAAAACCTGAACATACTAAAAACTCAACAATAAGGGGGTAAAAGCAATATAACTAAAAAAAATGGACCAAGAACTTAACATAACAAAGAACATATAAAAATGGCAAATAAACATATGAAAACATGCTCTATGTCATCAGGAAAATGTAAATTAAAACAACTGAATATTGCTATAAACCTATTAGAAGGGCCAAAATCCAGACTACTGACAGCACCAAATGCTGGTGAGAATGTGAAGTAGCAGAGATTCTCCTTCATTGTTGCTGGAAAGGCAGGATGGGATAGCAACTTTGGAAGACTATTCAGCAGTGTGTTACAAAACTAAACATACTCTTACCTTGTCATCGGCAATTATTCTCCTTGCTCAGAACCCAAAGGAACCAAAAGCTTATGTTCATGGGTGTTTGCAGTAGCTATATTAATAAATACCCAAACTTAAAAGCAACCAAAATGATCTTCAGTAGGTGAAAGGATAAATAAACTGTGGTACATCTAGACAAGGGAATATTATTCACTGTTAAAAAGAAATAAGTTACAAAGCTTTGAATAGACATAGAGGAACCTAGAATGCATGTTACGAAGTGAAAGAAATCAATCTGAAAAGGTTACATGCTGTGTGAATCCAGCTATATGACATTCTGGAAAAGGCAGGCTAAGGTGATGGTAAAAAGATCAATTGTTGCCAGGGTTATGGACAGACGGAGCACGGAGGATTTTTACAGCAGTAAAACTATTCTGTGTGATCCTGTAATGGTGGATACACGTCACTATAAATTTATTCAAACCCATGGAATATGTAATAATGTAACACTAAGAGTGGACCCTAATGTAACGTGTGGATTTGGGGTGATAATAATGTGTCAATGTAGGTTCATCAACTTTTAACAAATGCACCACTTTGGTGAAGATGCTGATAATGTCTGAGGCAGTGTATGTGTGGGGGCAGGGGGCATATGGAAAATATCTCTACTTTCTGCTCAACTTTTTGCTATGAATCTAAAACTGCTCTAAAGAATAGTCTAGTAAAAAAAAAATACTACTGCCCACACTCAAACATTTGCATGCCTTTGTAAAGGCCCCCTTTCAAAATATATGCTAAAGCAGAAGAATAAGTTTACAGCCAAAATTCATTTTTAAAGCTGGTTTATCTCCAAATTCATGAGTGTTTTATTACTGTTATTATAAATGCCCTTTAATGTAGGCCTTCTCATTCATTATCTTGAAGAGTTCCAAAGTGAAATGAAAAACAACAGTTTCTTGACAAGCTCACAGACTTAAAAACCTTTAGAGTGGGTGTAAGAAATGAGTGTTGCAAAGCTTTATAGGCACCGATAGGATTGCTTTATTCTGAAATGATGACATAAATAAGCCTTTTCAAAAGCTCCATTGAATGTATCATACAAATTGCCATGTCAATTTGTGGAAGTTGATAACCTTTGGGCTTTGGGCATAAATAATACATTTCCCAGCAAAACTTGAGCCAAAACTTTTACTGGCAAGTTCACAAATTTCTGAAGCTTTACCACAGCAATTTTTTAAAAGGCAATCCTTAAGTTACCATTTTTGTGCGCATGTTATTATCTTATTTTAAACTAAGAAAATGCATTTTTAAATAGGAAGAGAACTAGTGTTTAGTGTGGACTCTGTGCCAGGTACTTAACATACGTGATCTCATTTAATCCAAACAACAAATCTGTGGAGTCAGTACTGTGATCTCTGTTTGGGTTGTGTGTATGGGGAAACTAAGGCAGGGAGAATAATTGTAGCTAATGCTTATGTAAGAGTATATGTCAGGCAATGTTTCAAATATTTTTTGCATATGTAGAGAGAATTAATTCCTCATATATTAAAAAGTCGAGTACTATTATTTCCATCTTGAAGATGAGAAAATGAAACACGAAGAGCTCAGTGACCAGCAGAAGGTAAGTGATAGATCAGTGGTTCTCAACCTTCCTAATGCTGCGGCCCTTTAATACAGTTCCTGTGGGTTGCGACCCACAGGTTGAGAACTGCTGTGATAGACTCTGGCTAGAGTCTGTACTCTTTAACCACCAAGCTATAGAGTCTAAAGAGTAACACGAGGCCTTGCAGGGAAGAAATGGAAGAATCAGTCTCTAGTCTTTCTAAACCTTTCAGTCTTTCTCATTTTAAAGGCTCAAGATCCCACGGACTTGAGAGTCATTATGACTACCATGATTCTCAGGGTGCAGTCAAGATACATTGTTTCCCGGATCTGCCATGGCCATGTTATTAATAGCTCTGAGTAGCAAGTGTTTAATTCTGATTGAAGGGTTTGCATGTAAACTCTTTGAAAACAGAGACTTACTTCTTATTTGTATCTCCAAGCAATGAACCTGTGTATGGCAGTGGGTGCTCAGGAGATTTTGAAATGAAGGTGGGGACTATTTCAGTTATTAAACAAAAGTGGTTTTGTTCTCTGCTAAAGGGCCAGATATTGAATGGGAAGGCCTGAAGCTGATGTTATAAGCGTAGAAGACGGAGCAGTCTAAGTCTTAATCGATAACATTCAAAAGGAAAGAAAAAATGTCAACTGATGATATACTAACAAAAATAATAAAATGTAAATTGATAGAAAATTTAGATGATAGTAAATACAATAAAATTAATGTCCCTGCAAGAAGAGTTACATGCATATAAAGACGTGTTTCTTTGGGACAAGACAATGGGTGACAAAACTATATCCTTTTATAATGAGCCCCTACCTGGAGCCCCAGGGACACTACTCACTGGACACAGAGAGGAAGTGGTTTCTGTCACCCCTAAGATACCACTCAGGTTCTCTAGAGCTGAGAAGCAAAGCCCCTGCTCCCTGAGAAGAGGCACCCACCTTCTGCTCCAACTGACATGGCTCTGGTGGGTTGGCCCAGGAAGATGTGTGGCAGTGAGCTGGAATCACAGGATCTGAGTTTAAATCTGAGTCTTGATACTCCCTACTTGGGCAGGTTCCTAAACCTCAGTTTCTTCCTTTGTATAGTGGGTGTAACAATACTGCCATATTGGATTATTTGAAGTATTGACTGAGATTCTGTTTGCAAAATTCTCTAAGACATGGATTGTTTCAGTTAGTGTGTGGGCACGGTGAACTCCATCTATTCCTGTGGGATAATTCCACTGGGTCTTGGCCACCTCAAACTTTATTGCCACTCTGGTTGCTGTTCCTTGAGCTCTTGCCACTTGGCTTTCTGAGGTCCTTAGTCCACTCGGAGCTGACTTCAATCCCCAAAACTCCTCACTTCAATCCCCAATCTCCTCATTTCAGGAGCCTGTACCTCATGACATGCAGGCCAGAACTCCTCTCAACATCGCAGCTGCCACCACTCCCTCCCTGCCCCTTCCATGTCAGCCCTCATTGCTGCTGATTTCACCTTTCCTCAGGCTTCCTTGAGGCCCTCTCTAGCTGTTAACAACACTTCTGTGGCTGTCCACCTCTGGCCAGCTGAGGCCTTACTTCCCAGGTTCCCTGTTTAACATCTATGCAGTTAGGCCAAGGCAGGTGGATTGCCTGAGCTCACAGGTTCCAGACCACCCTGACCAAGAGCAAGACCCTGTCTCTAAAAATAGCCAGGCATTGTGGCAGGCACCTGTAGTCCCAGATACTTGGGTGGCTGAGGCAAGAGAATCATTTGAGCCCAGGAGTTTGAGGTTACTGTAAGCTATGATGCCACGACACTCTACCAAGGGCAACAAAATAAGACTCTGTGAAAGAAAGAAAGAAAGTGTGATAATCAAGCCCCCTTCCCTTGAAACTGAAACTTCCTTTGAATCCATTGGTCCCAGTCCCCTCAAGGGTGGGGAGGAGAACTCTGAGAAGAGGCCTGAAGATAAGGGAGTGTGTAGGAAGGGGGAAGAACTTTGAGGAGAAACTTGAAGATAAGAAAGTACGTAGGAAGGAGAGGTTTGACGTACCTTCAGCCTCCCCCACCTGTACTACGTGACCCCCCCCACCTAACCACGATGATTCAGACTCTGTGCTTTTGCTTGCTTGCTGTGATGCAGAAATAGAGTATAAAGACCCATTTGATCTGTCATGTGGGGTGGCTTGATTCCTATGGCAATGACCCCTGTGGAGGTACAATAAATTTATATTAATTTGCATAAAAAGTGGGGTCTGAGTATCTTTCTCAGCTGTGTAAGTCACAACAAAAGACAGAAAGAAGAAAGGAATGAAGGAAGGAGTGAAAAAGAGAAAAAACGGGAAAGGAAAGGAAAGGAAGAGCCAGTCCACAGACCTTTACTGAAAGCCTCCCAAGTAGCAGGTCAGATACTGAAGGTGTGGGTCCTTGCCCCCAAGGAACTCAGAATTTAGAAGGGGAAATAGGCAGACCAGCTTCACTACAGTGAGAAAGGGGTTGAAAAAGAAAAGCAGGGGGCAGTGACAGGGCCGTATGTGGGGACCTGCCCAAATAGAACCATCCTGCCCAGGAAGGAATGAGTGTGCCAATCCCTGCCCCCCCGACTCTTATATTCCCACCTGCCTTGTGCCAATCCCTGCCCACCCAACTCTTATATTCCCACCTGCCTTAACCCACATGCTGATTTTTTTCTTGACCTCAGCCTGCTTGCACCTGAGTGAATAAAGGCCACGCTGTCCACTCAGTACCTGGACTCTGCTTCCTTTGGTCTTGGAATAACCTCTAATTTTCGGTCCTTAACCCCTCAGGCAGGGACAAGGCAGGGCTCCTTTATAGACCCTCCCCTCAAGTATCTGAGTCTTGCAACCCCCAGGGAGAGTACCCTTCTGGGGCTTTGGATGCAAGAGAAAGCAACAACAGACCCCAAATGCTCACAAGGAAAAGGGCTTCAGGACTGTGTTTCTACCTTTTCTGTGCTGTGTCCTATGGGGGGTGGGGCTGGGCAGGGGTGCTCATTTTCTCTGGTGTCAGCAACCTGCTATGCTCCCTAAACTCTGCACTGGGGGTGACTGCCTATGTAATTTCCCGCTTGGTGGCTACCCTCCCTCTCGTGTGGACCAGTCTGTCACCCCCTTCTACCCTACCATGATACAGGCTATGGGCCAACTCCATTAATTCATCCAGAAAACACTGACTGTGCGAGTGACTCCGCACAGGTTAAATGAAATGATTCTTCTGACTGTAAGACCTGAGTTTTAGATTATTTTCCCACAAGTGGATGTGGATATGGGCCAGTTCTCTCAAATCTTCCAATTGCCTCCCTCACAGCCAATAGGAAACATTCATGAACAACTGATTAGATTCAAGTGTAAGGTCTTCACAAGTCGTGTGAGGATAAGGGGACAGAAGTCAGAACCTTGACTTCACAGGAGGTACATTTTGATCCCTGGTCAAAACAAAGTGACCAGCTGAGAGTAGAGATCCAGTGTCTACACCCAGGGCCATAGCTCATTTCATTTCATGATGTAGAGTTTTTGACCAATTGTAAAAATATTCGTAAACATGAATCTGAATACTCTTTTTTTTTTTTTTTTGAGACAAAAGTCTCATTATGTCACCCTTGGTAGAGTGCTGTGGCATCACAGCTCACAGCAACCTTAAACTCCTGGGCTTAAGAGAGTCTCTTGCTTTAGCCTCCCAAGTAGCTGGGACTATAGGCGCCTGCCACAATGCCTGGCTATTTTTTGTTGTTGTAGTTGTCATTGTTGTTTGGTAGACCCTGGCCAGGTTCAAACCTGTGTATGTGGCTGGTGCCCTAGCCACTGACCTACAGGCACCAATCTAGACTCTGAATATTCTTAATGTTGTTTTCATCAATTGACAGATTAACAGAATGAAATAAATGCAAAAACAGATAAAGTATACAAGCAAGAGATGTTATAACTAAGAGAAAGAAATTATAACAAATATTTCAAAACTTGAGCCATAAACCATGAGTTCTTGAGGGTAGGGGTAGTCCATCTCAAAACCTAGGAGATAGTTTTTTTCACATTTGTAAGATCTTAACAAATATTAGTTAAAAGAATCCTAAATAATTTGCCAAGAATCTGGAATAATGAAACTATGAGAAGCCAATTAGTCAAAATAACAGGTGCTTAATATTGAAAATCAAATACAGAACAAAATACAAATCCATTTTATAAAGTATTATATAAATGTATTGGACCAAATTTAATGTGAGTATAAGTTTAAAACATAAAGGACATGCTCTAAGAGCTGTTAAGAAAGAAAAATCTACAGATACCTTCAAAGTTGTTAAAAATGTCTACAATGCAAAAACTTAAAATAGGAGTGGGGAAGGAGAGGTTAAAACTTGATGAAGATTTACTGTCTGCCACAAATCTGTCATTCCCTAAGAGGTTCTCTTACTTTTAAATTTCCTGTGCAATCAGTACAAAATATACATAAACTGGACTTTCAGAATAAGAGCAACATTAAAAATTGTCATTGTTGTTTTCTGAACCATCTATCTCTGGATTCTTAAAATACCTCTAGCTAATTGACAGGCCCATTCACAGGTTCACTGAAATGAATTCCTCTCCTGCCCAAGAATGAAATAGTCATTTAAAAATGGCACATTGTTTCCTTGCAAAATAAAGTACCAAGAAGCTTTAAAAATAAGATAGTGAAATAAGAAAGTCTTTAGTAAGAAGCTACCGCTGTTCCAACAGAGCACTTACCCCTCCTCCCTGCAGTCCCCGCAACCACGGTGTCCCCAGGTTGGGTAACCATGTCCATAGTGCAGAGGGTACTAACAGCCATTCCTTCCCAGAGCTGGAGCATAATTGATGTGCCCTCTGGCTGCCTTCTAAGTCTTGGTGTTAATTAAGTTTAATCCTTCCAGCTCTATTCATTCCCTAGAACTAGCTAGAAGGGAGCTGTTCCCAGTAAATGAGTAGATTCATTACTTCCCTGAGTGCTCAGTCCAGGGAAAGGCTGAATTTGGAGAGGATAGTGTGGCCTTTGGGCAATACGTGAGAAGGATGTGCCACAGAGATGTGCTGGCGATCATGGGAAGAGAGAACAGAGCCTCAGATGTTTATTTCGGGAGCTCAAACACTGAACTTGACTTAGGATATTACCCTAACTGAAGGCTAAAACTAAACACAATTTGTTACAGAGATGATTTGAAATAAATGACATCTAACCTTGATCTCACATCAACTTTAATAGTTATAATAAAAATGCAGGTACTAGATTTCTTCAAATAAGAAACATTTTGAACATTTAAGAAATAATTCCTGAGCATATATATGGATTTGTCTGTTTTTATGGATCCAATTAATGTGAGGATAGGCAGAAAAGGAAGATCCAGAGAGCCTGGGTGTAGCTCTTTTGACTGACACCAGACCCTAACTCCCCTGAGTAAGGAAGTCACCAGCCAGGGGCCAGCTAAGGATGGTATGTTCCTAAGTCGGATGCCTTACAGCAGTTTATGGTTAACCTTTACGGCTTGACCACAAGATGACACTGGTCATGTGTGTCTGTTGAACAGGTTTTCCTTTTTTCTTTTTTTTTTTAACATTTAAAAATGTTATCATTGCCCCCTAAGAAGTCCTTTTCCTGCCGGAGAAGGGATCCCTCCTCTGTGGAATAGGATCTACAGTCTGCCTCTCAATAGATTTTCTGTTGCTAGTTGGCTTATGCTTGAATTCTTTCCTGTGTGAAGCCACTCAGTGAGTTCAGGGGACTTTCCTCCCTTCACTGGGACTCACCCTGCTTCGCAATGCCCGGGTCCTGATTGATTGGACACTGTGGCAGCCCCATAGCACTGTGCTGGTGAGGTCCCTACACCAAAATCTAAACATCACCGGGGAATTTGTTAGAAATGCAGACCCTCAGCTGCAGCGACACGCTGACTCCATGTTAGCAAACATGCCTGGTGATTTACATACACATGAATGTTTTGAAGCACCAGTCAGAACAATTCCCAAATGTTCCAAAACCTTACATTTCTATCCTTTAAAAAGTTATACGTTCCAAAATCCAAGTGTATATTTATAAATTATACATGTACTATTGTAACATGATATACAGAGGGTGCCAATAAATGTATATGTGTTCTAAGAAAGGAAAAATTGTATTAAAATTATAATACTCAAGTCGCGTTTGACTTCTGCAATTATAAGAGATGCTACAATGTGACTTGTATTCATCTTTAGTCATTGGTATGGATTGAGTATTGACAATTTTAATACAATTTTCTCCTTTCTTAAAATGTGAATACATTTTTGGTATCCTCTGTATATTTTATAAAGAGTGCTTATTTAAAATTAAAGAATGCATTATTTTAAAATTAAAGTAAGTTAAAGTATAGACATTCCAGTTATTTTGTGCCATGCCTTGATAGATCAGCTTGAATACACCACCATTGCAGATCCCCCACCATGAGGCCAGGGTACTGGGCTAGGGGAGCCTGGGTGTGACTCCTGACTGTCCTCCGTGGTAGCTTTAGTTTCCAGGAGGCCCTGGGATGATGTGTGGGACATGTACAGCCACACAGGATTCCTGATTGCAGAGGGCTAAGGTATAGAGAGGAGGAGCTACCTAAAACAGAAGCCATGGCCAGGAAAGGCTAAGAAATCCTCATTAAAAAAAAAGAGTGGTTTCATCCCTTGATTTTCTAAAATACCACCCTATGATACCACCTAATCCCAGTAAGATTAGGCCACATCACAAAATCCCAAAGTTTCAGATGCTGGTGGGACTGCAAACTAATACAGCCTTTTGGGAAAGGAGTATGGAGAATCCTCAAAGAACTCAAATCAGACCTCCCATTTGACACCACAAGCCCAGGCATCTGCCCAGAAGAAAAAAAATCCTTTTATTATAAGGCCATTTGCACTGGACTGTTTATTGCAGCTCAATTTATAATTGGCATGATGTGGAAACAACCTAAATGCCCATGCATCCGGGAATGGATTAATAAACTGTGGTATATGCATACCATGGAATACTATTCATCCATGAAAAGAAGATGGAGACTTTACATCTTTTGTATTAACCTGGATGGATCTGAAACACATTCTTCTCAGTAAGATATCACAAGAATGGAAAAGCAAGTATCCAAAGTATTCAGTACTAATACAAAACCAGCAGATGATCTAATTCACACCCACATAGGAGAAAGACTCATTTCAGTTCAAGTTGGGGAAAAGGAGAGGGGTTTGTGGTGCCCCCACTGATTGTGCACAGTGTAGGGGAGTACAGCACACCTTTTGGGTGCAGGACACAACTACAAAAGGAACTCTAACAAGAAGTTCAAATATTGTAACTTGGTTGTTTCTACCCTCTCACTAACCTTAAATTTAAGAAAAAGGCAACCCCAGCTCAGTTAGCGGCAGGGTGACGATCTCTACTTCTTCAGCAGTTGTGAACGGTAGTGGGCAATGCCCAAGGGCAGATGACAACTGGGTGGTTAAATAGTTAAACAGGAAATAGACGGGAAGAAGGAAAAAATAGAAAAGTCTGGAGACAGGTCTGGGTTCAAATGCTGCCTCCACCCTTTATAATCTGTGTGACTTTGGCAAGAAAATCTCTCAGAGACTCTGTTTCATGCCAGGGTTAGTAAGAGGTGGTCTCAAACTGTGGAGAAGTTTCAACAACCTAAAGCCTTTTTCACATGAACCCACCATGGCTTTGACACCAAGACACAGAAGAGGCAAACCATCTCAAATGATAACCATTTATTTTCCTCCAAACCATCCTAAAAAGGACTTTTAGTCATTTTTCCATCAATGCACAGGGTCAATTCCCAAGAAGAGCAGAATATTATGTAAAGGGAACGCCTCCCATTTGGGAGGAAGCCTGTGAGCGGCAAGGTACTCAAAGCCCCTTCTCATGCCACCTTGGCTCCCCCAGCTGTCAACTAGTGCTCATGAATCCAATTTTTCTGGGGCAGCTTCATGATTAAGAGCAAGTTTTGTGCTCCTGTCTCCCTCCCCTGGAACCCCTTAGAAATAGTATGGCGGAGTAGGTAAGCCCTAAAGCCAGGCAGATGGAGGCTTAAGCACACAGGACCCCAGAATGGGTTACATTGTTTCAGGGTGGTAATGAATTTGGCAGGTCCCATCTGGCTGGCCGACCAGAGGACTAGTTCCTCCTCCACATTCCTTAGGAGGCAGGGAAGTTTCAAGATGCCAAGACCCTAAGGCAGGAGGAGGCCAGAGGGAGACTGTTGGCAGGAAGCAAGTGTATGATTTGACTCAGATTTGAGAAACTACAAACCCATAATGCCATCAAAATGCTTGAGGCATCAAGAGGCTCACTACTTTCTCTAGATGAAATTAACAGAGCAAATGCCAATGCCCTCCTGCCCTGCAGTTTGCTACCACCTCTGACAGAGGGTTGGGCTAAATACCCTACTGGGTGCTTGCATTGTCAGCCCCTGTCAGCATGTCACTTTAATTCTCACTCAAGCAATATAGCACTAGTGCGTTTCACTAGATTCTGATTTCAGCCAGACACATTTGAGCTGTGGCTCTACCACTTCCTGGCTGTGTAATTTTGATCAAAATAAACAACCTGTCTGAGCCTCAGCTTTTATTCTCTATAAGGGAGATCATTATAATAATGGTTAACCTTCACGGATGGCTGCCTTTGTTCCAGACACAGTGTTATTCTCTTTATGTGAATTACATCCTTTCATCTTTCTGGCAAGTCTGAGTTTTGTACTATTATATCCTCACTTTTACTTCTTGGGAAACTGAAGCTTAGAGAAATTTAAAAACTAACAAGAAAGCGATGGGGTTGAAGTTCTGCCTGGGACAGTTAAGCCTCATAAAGGAGATGATGGCCATAGTTTAGCACCTTGTCTCCTGGAGAGTGAGAGCTAGTGTAATTTGGAGCCTCCTTTCCTTTTTGGTAGTTGGGGAATAGGGTAGGGAAATTACATTGTAAACAATAAAGTCCTGAAATTGGGGGGAAGGATTCTTTAAGGCACATTGCAACCATCTCTTGACCCTGAAGGACAATAAGATCAGTGTGAGGAACCAACAGCTAAAAGCGTGCAAACTGATCTAGACCTCCAAAGAGAAGCAGGCTTGGGATGTCAGGGCCACCTTTATGAAATGCACATGCACAGAAGCTTAGGGGCCTTATGCAAATTGTTGCATAATTTAATTCATTGTCAGCGAAGCTGTTTCTTTGCCATACAAATGACAAATTGCCTTTGAGGTTCTCTTACCAGAAGAGAGTCTTTCTACTAATGCCTGATTTGAGCAATTCAGAGTTGAAGGTGTTGATGTTCTTTGAATATGACAGAGTCTCCATGTGGGGACAGCAGATGTCAGCGAACCTGTGTCTTGTGAGGGAAGCGTGATTATTCAGAGTTACAAAGTCTGATTTCATTCATTTCAAAATAAGGGGAAGGAAGGAAACATACCTTTGTTCTACAGAATTGAAAAATACTTTCAAGACATTAGTTTGCTGTATTAATTAATCATTAATTAATTCTTTCGCTCATTCAAAAAGCATTCATGTGGTACCTCCTTAAACATACCAGGTCCTGTGGTAGCCCAGTACTGAGTTTCTATTATTCTGGAATTCTGGGAAAAAAAATTTTCAATGTTTAGTTTTAACTGCCACAAAAGAGCTTTGATTAGCTGCTTCCAAGTCTGGTCTAAAATTACAAGTCAAATGCAATGCACTAGTTTTTTTGGATGAAATGCACCAACTCTAGGAGGACATACTTCTCCTCCATACTCACAGGAAATGTGTGTGTGTATCACAAAATGTTTGCTGCATAGTCTCCTATGAAGCACCCCTCTAACACATATGATTCTAACATTTAAACAGCTGCTTTGAAGCAGCAAAGTCCTCTGACTTAAACTTCTAGAATAGAAGATCCTTTCCAGCGGAAGACTTTCACCATTTCCAACCTGATTTCCACTTACATAGAACAAATTCAACTTTCCTCTTCAAGCTAAGCTTTTAAGATACATTCAGCAAATCTAAGATAAAGGAATAACAGGACCACTTTCCTGAAGTTACTTTATCACTAAAAGCCATGGTTCTCCAGACAATGGTTTGCAAATTATAATTATCATTATTATTTTGGCAGTCATATGCCTTCTGTTTTGTGAAGGGGGTTGTTGCTGAAGCAAAATTCTGAGTTGAACTCAGGCTGCATATCATGTTTTTACATCTGAAAGCATATGCTTTGGAATATATTAAACCCACGATTAAGTAAACTGTTTGCAGCAGAACAATATGTACAATAAATATATTTTATAAACTGGGGTGACATTTTGGTGAAGAAAAAAGAAAAAAGAACAAAATGATAACACTTCAAAAAGCAGTACTATATATTTTCTGTTGGTGCACATCAATCCATGGGGTGTGTAAGATTACACACCAAATTGAGATGGGGTAACATTTTTATCTTGAGATGAAGCTGGGAAAGTTCAAAGAGAACATCCCAATAGAGGCAATGGTGGTCAGAGTTAGTTTTAGCTGTATACAATAAAAAATTTAAGCCTATAGTGACTTACTTATTCTCCTACATAAGGGAAATACGGAGATAGACAGCACAAATATGAAGATTACTTGAAAATAGACAGTTTTGGCCAGAGCTGGCAACTCACGCCTATAATCCTAGCACTCTGGGAGGCCAAGATGAATGGAGCCTTTGTGCTCAGGAGTTCCAGACCAGCCTGAGCAACAGTGAGGCCCCTTCTCTACTAAAAATAGAAAAATTAACTGAGCATCGTGGTGGGCTCCGGTAGTCCCAGCTACTGATGAGACTGAGGCAGGAGGATCACTTGAGCCCAGGAGTTTGTGGTTGCTATGACCTATGACACTACAGCCCTCTACCCAGGCAATAGAGTAAGACTCTGTCAAAAAAAAAAAAAAAAGAAAAAGAAAAAAAAAAAGAAAGAAAAGAAAACAGAGTTTCTTTCCAGTGTTCTCCACCATTCCTAGGTTGTGGGCCTCATTATCATGGCCCAATATAAGTGCAACAATGCTGGCCATTGCTTCTGAGTTCCAGAGATTGGGGTAGAGGAATAAAAAAATAAAAAAGGAACACTGCATGTTTGCAAGTTATCCTTCAGGGCAATTTCCCGGACATCACCGTGTAACATTTTCATTTACATGTTATTAGTTGGAGTTTAGTCAAGTGATGGATTCTAGTTGCAAGAGAGTCTGGGAAATGTAATTGTCATGCCTGGCCAGATCTCTAGTTTATTACTAAGTCAGAGACAGAGGATGTGTGTTGTGGTAGGCACCTGAGGTCTTTTGCCAGTCACCAAAGGTCTTTTCCTTCACCTGTTGTTTTACTATTTTACCAGGGGAATAAATTTCTGTATTGTTTGTATAACAACACTATCAGTTTAGAGTAAAACAAAAGAGGGAGTACTTACCTTCTTTTTGAGATGCAACTAATCTGAAAGTTTTCACGATACTTTCAAATTGTGTCAAATTGATATCCAGACTTCACATTTTGCACAGGAGGGAAATCCAGGGCATCCCTCCTCAGCCTGCTGTGGTTAGGAGGGTTGCAAGAGCCTCACAAACTTACATGGGGATTAGCTCTGAGATTCCAGATTCGTAAACTCCTGAGATGCACTCCCTTTTAACAACTCAATCAACTTCTATTCTTCTCTGCCTTGTGCTCTTTCCAAATTTGCGTTCAAATACACATAACCTAAAGGTATCATCTTAACCATTTCTAATAGAAAGTTCAGTAGTATTAAGTATATTGTCCTTATTGTGCAGACCTAATTTCCAAAACTCTTTCTGTCTTGCAAAACTAAAACTCTACACATATTAAACAAAACCTTCCCCTCCCCCACAATTCTTGGCAACCACCATTTCACCTCTGTCTCTGAGTTCAACTGGTCTTTGTACCTTATATATGTGGCACCTTATATATAGTCTTTGTCCTTCTGAGACTGGCTTATGTCACTGAGCGCAATGTCTTCAAATTCTATCCATGTTGTAGCACATGTCAGAATTTTCTTCCTTTTATGGCTAATATTCCATTGTATATAGTATATGCCACATTTTGTTTGCCCATTCATCTGTTGATTCCACATTTTGACTATTGTGAATAATGCTGTTATGAAGGTGGGTGTTCGAAGATCTCTTTAGGTTCTTCTTTCAATTCTTTGGGGTATATATACTTAGACGTAGAATTATTATATCATGTAGTAATTATATGTTTAATTTTTTGAGGAGCCTCCATAATGCTATCAATATTATATTTCCACAAACAGTGCATAAAAGTTCCATTTTCTCCACATCCTTATAAACATGTATCTTTTTTTTATAGTAGCCATGGGAGTTTTCTAGTAGCCATTGGGAGTTAAGTGGCATTTCCTTATGGTTTTGATGTGTGCTTGCCCCAAGATTAGTGAAGTTGAACACCTTTAGAGCTTTTTATGTGCACACTGGTCCTTTGTACATTTTCTGTCTCCTTTGGATACATGTCTATTCAAGTCCTTTGCCCATTTTTTTTTGATTAAGTTACTTTTCTCATCTTTGGGTTATGGCAGTTCTTTATAAATTCAAAATATTAGCCCCTTAGCAAATATATGATTCATAAATACTTTCTCTGAGCCAGTGGGTTGCTTTTTTATACACTGTTGAGCATGTCTGATGTACCCCACCTTGTGTTGTGTTTTGCTACCATGACTAAACCCATTCTGAATTCACAGTTTCTGATATTGACTCCAGACCTTGCTCCTGTAACTATGAGCCATCTTCTTTGCTTCACATTAATTCTCTAGTTTTTGCAACAATGACTTGAAGCTTCCATAACGATGCCCTAGCCTCCTGTCTGAGTTCATTATTGGATCTTCTTGATCATCTGTTAATGAAGGCCTTGAGGTTTATGTCAGAACTTGTTTCATCTTTAAAAATCTAGAGCCATTAGATTTATTATCATTCTGTTAATTGTGAGATGATGGAGAGAGTAGACTTCCAATTTTTGAAATACATAAAATAAGGAAAATATAAGAACTATATAATTTAGAGGGAAAGTGGATTATATGAAACTCTGGGTTATAACTGAGTGTCTAGAACTGTGAAGGATGTGAGGTTTTACCTACTTGCAAGTTAGCAATAAGTCTGCCACATTTTCATGAATCCTGGAAGAATTTATGATACTCTGGAGTCAGGGACAAAGTGCAGCTGGAATTTCTCTGTGTCAGATCTCATGGTTCAAAGAATGAAACCACAGGCCATGAAAGTAAGAAAAAGGAGGGGTGTTTACTGGCAGATAAAGAAATAGATAAAATAAAGAGAAGGAACAGAACCTCGGATAATGGGGGTACAAGTGGGGAGCCCAAATAGGCCTCTTCTGTTTAGTGTAGGGTAACCAGATGTCCTGATTTTGCCGGGACAGTCCCACTTTTCAACAATTTGTCCCGCATCCTGGCATTTTAAAAAAGTCCCGATTTTTGGAAAGAATGTACAAACGGTCTGGAGAACAAGAAGGGAATATACGGCTTTCGGCCGCCATATGGCTATTTCGCCAGAATATGAGTTTTATTTATTTTTGTTAATTTTAATGTTAAACTGTAATAAATAATTGCTGAGAAGTGATTATCGAGAACTGCTTATCAAAGTTTGCCTTGTTGTCGGGCCCTGCCCTGCCCAGCGCCCCGGCTCTGCCCTGCTCCGCCCCCACCCCATGTTGTCCTGCCTTACAGATGTTAAAATCTGGTCACCCTAGTTTAGTGGTTAATATACTGCTTTTTCTATCCTGCAGGCAGGGTGGTTTGGGGAATGTATGCTGGGAACATGTCACAATTGGCCAGGAGCCTGTAGGCAGAAATAATCCTAAAATTAGTAAAGGAAGGCAGTCGTGCAGTCCTTGTAGTCTTTCCCCCAGGTGAGGCAGTAAGGTGTGTGTTTCCTACTCTAGGAGGAACCATCCAGATGAGATACCAGTCAGTTGCTTCTTTCATGACCTTGCTGGTTCAACCTTGGAGAACAGAGATAGAGTCTCTCTAGAGCAAAATACAGCCACACCTCTCCAAAGAATGAGACCTCGAAAAAGACCTGTTTGTGCTTAGAGATGGGGTCTAATGAGACTGATTTCTGACTCACTCAGGCCTACAATATGTGGTCCCCATCCAGCCCTGAATAGGGGAACCCTGTATTAAAAAGACTTCATAACTCATAGCAATAGTAGTAGCTAGAATATCTATACAGTATTTTCCTGCACTGATTCCCTGAGTCACAGATGCCATATGGTGATGCAAAGAGAACCAGGTGATACCTGTACAGACAATGGGTTATTTTTCATCAGAAGAACTTTGAGCCAAAGAAATCAAATTGTAGAATAATAGGCAATAGGTGTGGCTGTATTTTGCTCTGGAGAGACACTATCTCTGTTCTCCAAGGTTGAGGTAAAAACAAAAATAATCCAGAACTAAAAGGAATTAGTGCCTCACATGAAGACATGCAGAAGCATGAGCGAACCATGGAATTATTTCCCACAAATGACAGTTCCTTTTATTTTTTTCCTCAAAGCTTCCTGGCTACCAAGACCAAAAAGTATACATACATTCTTTCTAATAAATACATAGCTCTCCTTTGAAGCAGAACAATTAATTGAGGTAAACTTTCTTAAGTAGGTACTTGGAATCTTACCTAGAACATAAATTAAACAATATAATAATGTGTTTAGTATTTTACACATATGGGGGCATTTTTTTTCATATAGCTATTTTGTGTATAAGTATGGAAGAAATCAAGACAAAAATTAAATCAAATAACTGTCAAGCTACTTTTATGAAATTATTCTAGGTATTTTAACAGTAATAAAGTTATAAATCTGTGATTTTTAATATGTCAATGTTTACAGGGTCTAAATAGTCAAAGTCTAATGAAAATCATGGATAAGAGTAGAACAGAGTCAATTATAGTTTTTAGTATACTTATAGAATTCACATGCCTGGATTTGTTTCCCATTTTGATAAACAGACACACCTTATTCAACATGTTAAAAAACAAACATTACTTGACCAACTATTCTATTCTATATGCAGAAAATAGAATAATATACAATCCTCACCTTCAAGAAGCAATTTTGAGCATCTCAAATAGCTTGTGCTTATCTCCCACCCATTTTTTTCCCTGCCATACACTCATGTGAATAGCTGAATTCTGAAGAAGGGAAGTGGAGCTCAGCTTATCCATATGCAAGCAGTTGGTAAGAAAAGGCATCTTCCTTACTTTGATTGCATTTCATCACTGTCATTTTGTGAGTGTCCTTAATTTAAAGTGAACCTCCCAATAAATGGACAAATCTGACTATTTGATTTCTCTTTTAATAAAGAGGCCATTTAAATTTTAATTTAAGTTTACCAAAATTAAATGTTATTTAAAGCTCGGTTCTTCAATTATACTAATCACATTTCCTGTGCTCAGTTGTCACAGGTAGCTAGTGGCTAGTGTGTTGGGCAGAGCAGATACAGGATATTTCATTAACACAGAATGTTCTATTCAACAAAACTGGTTTAGAGAAGGATTTTGTTTGGTAAGATGTGGTCTTTCGTTATAAACTTCATGTGCCCCAAAGTTGGTACCCAATATATCCAACTAAAGCCCAAATAAGATACATATAAAGATACACAGACACAAAAACAAAGGGATAAATATATAGATACAAAGACATATATGTATAGATACAAACATGCGTATTTATTCTACATAAGTATCCAACAATTTACATTCATTCTTAAGAAAGAAAAGGATCAGTATTGCAAATTCAACTTTATGATAGTTCCAGTAACTCTTTATGGCTTTTATCTGTGATTGAAATTTTCCTGCTATATTCTCAATGGTGATTTTGTTGGAAAGTATACATCTGTAATTATTGCATTAGCTCACAGACGAATTTGACAGGGTATGTGCTTTGTGAATGTCATTGGATATTTGCTTGTGGTGTTTAAATTCTTTCTAGCCTTAACACACTGCAGAGATTTTTGTATTGTTTCTGATTTGTTTCTTTTGTTAATTTTGATTCTACCTTCAGCAGACATTTTAGGAGTTGGTGGAAAAGTTAGACTTATGTTTTATAACGCCACTGGCACTCAATAAGCTTAATAAAGAAATAAGAATTCAAGAACTGTGTAAGGAGATTTTAATCTCCAATCTTGTTTCCTTGAATTAATTACTGGAGAACATTGAACAAACTCTTAGAATCCTCAGAATTCAAGGAGGAGTAAAAAATAAGACACATACAGATAGACATGGTGAACTGCCTTACAAGCTGACCTCATATGATAATGAATATATGTTCCCATGCAACCTTTTTTGCGTTTCTTTTGTAGTTTCTGTTAGTGGTATGACCAGGATGACTAATATTCCCAGTGTAGGAGTGGAAACATGCAGGGCATTATGGTTTCATGTACATGTGGAATCTTTCTCAAATTTATTTATCACTTATTCTGGCTCTTGGTATTCTTTCTTGTTATGTGTTCCTGAGTTTTCATCCTTGTCCCCAGTGTTTATTTCCATGAATGAATAAATTTGTCCATCTCGCAAATGTTTACTTGACTTTAAATATTTTAAAATTATGTGGATGCTCTGGGTTTGTTTGTTTGCTTTTGTCAGATAAACAGTATCTTGTGTATCGTGATCCTTTGGCTGGTTTTGATCCTTCTCTTCTTTGTAGCATCTTCAATGGGCACTTAGTTATTCATTTGTGCATCTGTTTCCCTCACATTCCTTTATGATTAACAATCTCATGTAATGTAGCAGAATGCATTAGAATGTTATAACTTGCTTGAACTTCTTTTAAAATGTATAATGTTAAAACTGCAGTTTAAAACAAAATTAAAGAACATAAATAAGCAAAAAGTTTTATTTCCTTATAATAAATATTCTTAGTTTCCCTACTCCCAGACCCTTGCAAAGGCAATCACTATTAATACTGGGGTTAGATCTTTTTTTGGTGTATGTATGTGTATGCATATATATTTTTTTCCACAAACCTAGGACCCTGTATTAAATATTATTTTATAATCTGACATTTTTAATTCATTATATTCTATATATTTTCTATTCTATAATAGCTGAGAAATTATTAATGTATGCTATTTTAGAACAATATTTATAATGGTTATATAGAAGTCTAATCTGGAGACATCACATTACCAGACTTCAGACTATACTACAAGGCTGTAATAACCAAAACAGCATGATATTGGCGGAAATAGAGAAATATTCCAATGCAATGGAATAGAAAACTCAGAGAGAACCATCCACATATAGCCAAAAAGCAGACAAAAACATTACTGGGAAAAAGAATCTCTATTCAGTAAGTGGTGCTGTGAAAATTGAGTAGCCATATACAGAAAAATAAAATAGGATCATTATCTCTCACCACTCATAAAAATTAATTCAAGTTGGATTAATGTGGCAAAATAAGCAAGAACCCACCTGATGGGTACAATGAACACTATCTGAGTGATAGACACACTTATAACCAGGAGCATTACAAACATGACCCACATAACCAAAATATTCATGCCCCATAATACTCTGAAATTAAAAAAAAGACCAATCTTAGCAAATACTGTCCTATAATTTATTGAACTACCCCTATCATTGAATATTGTGGTTGTCTCTGATGTAGTGGCTTTATCATCTATAATCTTTTTTTTATTTATAATCTTTTGATTTGTTCATTCCAGTATATATAGTATATATAAAGTTAGTTACAGACATTTCTGAAAATAATTAGAAATGTTCAAATTTTAATATTCTTTTATACTTATATAACAAATTCACCTTAATTTTGCTTAGCCAAAACAATAATTCATGATGTTTGACCTAAATCCTATGGAAATGGCTGGGCATTGTGGTGTAGTGGTAGGTGCCTGTGGTCCCAGCTACTCAGGAGGCTGAGGCAAGAGAATTGTTTAGGTCCAGGAGTTTGAAGTTGCTGTGAGCTGTGACACCACAGCACTCTACCAAGGGTGACAAAGTGAGACTCTGTCTCAATTAAAAAAGAAAAAGTCCTATGGAATCATTTATTTTCTAGTGTCTAATTCTTTAACTTTGCCCACTTGCTAATGCCTCTTTTCTATACTCCTTCTTTCTCTTATTTTTTGTCTTCCTAAAAAGTATTTCTTTAAGAGGAAGGTATTATTAATTAATAACAAATTAATGCTTTCCCCTAAAGGTTATTGCATTTTAATAGGGATCAAAACCTTATACTGACAAGCTGAGAGTCTAATAGAAGGATTATAGGTATCTATAGTAAGATCAAGAACATTCTTATAAACAAATCATATGATATATAATTTATTCTTATTTTAGGATTTTTGGGGACACAGATTACTAGCTCATGATATTTTCCTTGGAAAAATCGCAAATATACATACCTCTAGTCCTTCACATAGGTCCCTCATATATTTGATGTAGCAAACTAGAGAGTGAGTGACTTCAGGTAGAGATTACCTGTTGTTGTGATGCTGAGATGCTAAGCCTATAGCAGATATGTAATAAATGCGTGTGTCATGTTGTTTATTTTATTAATGAACAAGGACTCAGGCTGTAGGCATCAATCTCTAGATTGCTGACCTGATTTGCTTTTACTTCCAATCCCTGAAATTCTGTTACAAATAATATGTAGGAGATGCCCTTAAAACTTTTTCATGGCTCTTTCATGTATAGGAGAAAGAATGGCCTTACAAAATCAGGAAATTTTGTACTGAGTCAAAAGGAGGAAAATGAGATGTGGTGGTAGACAGGAAAACTCCATCCCCATTGTGCAAAATATGCAAATAAGGCATGGCTCTGCCAACAGTTCAGTTCAGTAAGGGAGATAATTGACTCATTATTATAAATTCAATAATAAAATAATATACATGGTGAAATGGAACCAGAAGGGTGGGCCATGAACTCTAACAGGTCAAGGAAATCCTGACCCAAGAGCCATGCACTGATGGAGTAGGTTCTTTTTTTTGGCAGGGGGGCATTTTTTTTATTAAATTATAGCTGTGTACATTAATGCAATCATGGGGTACAATGTGCTTGTTTTATATACAATTTGAAATGATTTCATCAAACTGGTTAACATAGCCTTCACGGCATTTTCTTAGTTATTCTGTTAAGACATTTATATTCTACACTTAGTAAATTTCACATGTACCCTTTTAAAATGCACCACAGGTGTGGTACCACCAATTACCCTCCCTCCTCCCCCCTCCTCTCCCCTCCCTCTCCCCTTCTTCTTGGGCTATAATTGGGTTATAGCTTTCATATGAAAGTTATAAATTGGTTTCTGAGTACATTGGATACTTTTTCTTCCATTCTTGAGATACTTTGCTAAGAAGAATATGTTCCAGCTCCCTCTGTGTAAACATGTAAGAGGTAAAGTCTCCATCTTTCTTTAAGGCTGCTTAATATTTCATGGTGTACATACACCACAATTTATTGATCCATTCATGGGTCAATGGGCACTTGGACTTCTTCCATGACTTAGTAATTATGAATTGGGCTGCAATAAACATTATGGTACAAATATCTTTGTTATAATGTGATTTTTGGTCTTCTGGATATATACCTAGTAGAGGAATTGTAGGATCAAATGGCAGGTCTATTTTTAGATCTCCAAGTGTTCTCTAAAAATCTTGCCCAAAGGAATGTATTAGTTTGCATTCCCACCAGCAATGTATAAGTGTTCCCTTTTCTCCACATCCACACCAACATCTCTGGTTTTGGGATTTTGTGATGTGGGCTAATCTTACTGGAGTTAGATGATATCTCAAAGTAGTTTTGATTTGCATTTCCCTGATGATTAAGGATGATGAGCATTTTTTCATATGTCTGTAGGCCATGCACCTGCCTTCTTCAGAGAAG
>CAUYQV010168096.1:0-19058 GCA_963574575.1 Galagoides demidoff | reverse complement strand
GAGCAAGATATCAGCAGAGGTCAGTCCTTAAGAGGACTGAAGCATGGAGAAAAGGGTAGGTGAGGGGACGGAGGGGGTGTTGCTTGTCCTGTCCTCACACCTCTGGAAGTCAGCAGGCACCTGAGCTTCTGGAGAGACTTTCTATTATCACCATCCCAAGGATTGCAGCCACCAGTGAATGGGAAGCTTCTTGAGGAGAAAAGCAGCAGTCTTGAGCCCCCTCAGGGTTGTTTTCCATCACTGCAGACCTGGGCTGAGATGGCAGGTGTCATACTGCTGCCCTACCCACTGTGTCCCTTCGTCCTTCCCAGACAGCTTCAGTCCCTAGTTTTTGTCTTGCTTGTTCCCACACTTAGATTTCCCAACTCTGGCCAAGACTGTGGGAACTACAAGGTGTGTTGTGTCTCAAGGGAATAATGTAACCACAGAACTTCAACAATCTGGGCGAGCTGCCTTCCAGAGAGGGACAGGGATCACCAGAGTCCTAGCTGTCCTCCATCCAGACTCTGTTCCTCCCCTATCCCTCCTCTACCTGCTGCTGGGAAGAGGTATTGAACCAAGAGTCCCAGAATCACAGTTTCCTGTCTGTTGGTGCAAACACACCAAGGCTTCCACAGACAGTAAAGGGAAAAAATCAAGAAGAAGGCATAATCCTAAATATTTACGCACCTGACACAAGTGCACCCAGATTTATAAAGCAAACCCTACTAGATCTAAATAAAGAGATAAACATCAACATCATAATAGCCAGGGACTATTACTCCACTGTCAGAACTGGGCAGATTCTCCAAGCAGAAAATAAATTAAAAAATACAGGCATTAAGCAGGGCTGCGAAGCAAATAGCCCCAACAGACACTTAAGAGAAAATTCTATCTGAAAACTACATTCTTTTCATGAGGACATGGAACATTCTCCAAGACTGATTACATCTTATGTCACAAAGCATGTCTTCATTAATTCAAGAAAATAGAAATTATACCATGTATCTTCTCGGACCACAGTGGAATAAAATTAAAAATCAGTAGAAACACTCAATTCTAAACACAGTCATGGAAATTAAACAACCTATTGCTGAATGAATATTGGGTCGAGGAGGAGAGTAAGATGAAGATCCTAAGATTCTTTGAAGTAAATGACAAAGGGAAACATGTTATCACTGTCTGTGGGATTCAGCAAAAGCAGCCCTAAAGGGAAAATTCATAGCTCCAGCTGCCTACGTCACAAAGAAAGATTACAAATCAGCCATCCAATGAATCAGCTCAAATAATTAGAAAAGGAAGAGAAAACCAATCCCAAACCCAGCAAAAGAAAAAATGTACCTACGGTCAGAGCCAAACTTCATGAAACTCTAGACAATTGCTGTACATTATAAATATTTAACCAAAGAATAGAAACATTTATTTCAGAAAATAAAATTATCCTGCATGTATCATTATCCCATCTACATGAGTTGCAAAAAAGTGGGCTTCACCCAGATGTATATGATAAGAAAAATAATAAAGCCAGCGTGAAAAAGACCAAATTAATTTCCTGATAAACATTTGCTTGTGGTGTTTGGACATTATACAAACGAGAACAAAGAAGTTTCGGTATAATTCATAATTTCTTTCTTCATGATATTGGAGCCTATGAACTTGAATGTAGAGGCTTAATTAAAGGATTTTCAATAAATCAAAATGCTATTTTTCCTCTGTAGTCCTATTAATGGATTATAATGGAAACTAAAGGCTATTAGACAAAGATAAAACACTTAACAACATTGATCCAGCAGCTTTGCTTTGTAGCCCCACACTGGAAACAACTAGAATTTGCATTTGCAGGTGAATGCATAAACAAATTGTGTTATATCCATACAGTAGGAATATAAAGGAACGATTAAGAGACACAACAACGTGGATGAATCCCCAAATCACTATGCTGTGTGAAAGGAGTCACATAGGAAGGCGTGCATGCGCCTTTAACATTGTGTTAAAGGTACAGCAGGGTCTACTGACCAGAATCAGACCAGTTGTTGCCTGAGGCTAGAAGTAGAGGGATGAATGAACTGCAGAGGGACGTGGGTATCTTTAGAAGGTGATGAAGATTTTATGTATCTTAATTGCGGTGGTGGTTTCAGGGGCATAAATGTCTGTCCAATTTAGTGAGTTGTACACTAAAAAAAAAAAAATGCAATTCATTGCATGCAAATTATATCACTATCAAGTTAATATTTAATATGAAGAAATATTCTGTGTGGATGAATTGGAGTAGTCAATATTTTAAAGGTCTAAATTCTTCCCAAAGTGGTCTGTAGATGAAATGCATTTCTTTTTTTTTTTTTTTTTTTTTTTTTTTGTGACGGAGCCTCAAGCTATCCCCCTGGGTAGAGTGCCATGGCATCACAGCTCATAGCAACCTCCAACTCCTGGGCTCAAGTGAGTCTCCTGCCTCTGCCTCCCAAGTAGCTGGGACCACAGGCACGCGCCACAATGCCTGACCATTTTTTGGTTGCAGCCATCATTGTTGTTTGGCGGGCCCGGGCTGGGGATTCGAACCTGCCACCTTGGGTGTACGTGGCTGGCGTCTTAGCCAATTGAGCCACAGGCGCTGAGCCTATATTACCTTTTTAGGAGAGAAAAATCAAAACAAACAGAACAAGAGCCTGGGTATGGTGCTCACGCCTATAATTCTAGCACTGTAGAAGGCCAAGGCAGGTGGATTGCCTGAGCTCAGGAATTCGAAACCAGCCTGAGCAAGAGACCCTGTCTCTAAAAATAGTGCCTGGAGCCCCACCCACTTTGGAGGCTAGGGCAGGAGGATCACTGATGCTGCGGCCCTCTATCCTGGGGTGACAAAGTGAGGCTCTGTCTTAAAAACAAACACATAAAACCCCAAACAGAACAAGAAACTTTAAAAAAAAGTAGTCCTGAGCTTATATCCCACATGTAGGGGGAGTGTGGAGTGGAGCAGTTCAGTGGTGCATTTCAGGACATTAAATTTCCAGGCCCAGCAGCCCAGTGATTTCACTTTTAGGATTTATCCAAGTTAAGCAATTAGAGATGTGTAAAAATATTTATATATAAAGATGTTCTTCATAGTATTAATTATAAGAAAGTTGGAAACAATTGGATCAATACTAATGCTGTATTCCATGTGGCTATTTAAAGTCATGCTCTGAATTCTTCTGTGGCACATCTGACCCAACAGAATGGCTTGTAATAATAGAAATATTCTCTGTGCTGCCCTGTACAATAGCTGCTCACTGTATGTGGTTATCAAGCTCTTGAAATGCAGCCAGTACCACTAAGGAACAGAATAGTCCGTTCCATTTAAATTAAATGAACTTAAATTTAAAAAGCCATATGTTCTAGCAGCCATTCTACTGGAAAGTGCAGTTCTAGAATCTAGAATAAAAATTGGCAAACCTTTTTCTATAAAAGACCAGATAGTAAGTGTTTTAGTTTTGCAGGCTTGTAGTGTCTGTCACAACTGTTCACTCTGCTATCGCCAAGTAAAGGCAGCCGTGGGACAGTATGAGTGAGTATGGCTGTGTCCAGTAGATCTTTATTTATAAAGACAGGCAACATAACCGGATTCAGCTTGTGAGCCACAATTTGCCGACCACTTCTCTAGAAGGTGTTACATCTGCTATGCTAACTATAGAGAAATGGGCTTCAGAACCATGTGCAGGTATGTGCTACATAACCATGTTTTGGTCAGCGTAGACTGTAATGTAACAGTGGTTCTATGAGATTATAATACTATGTTCTTATGGTGGATGTTCTGTATTTAGATATGTGAGTAATTAACACTGTTACAGCTGCATGCGGTGCACATGTTTGTAGGCCAGAGACTGTAGGCTAGACCATACAGCCTCGACATGCAGTGAGCATTAATTAGGACAAACTGATTTAAACAGCCAACAGAACTTGAGTCATATGACACTCCTTTTTGAATATAGCATAAAAATATAACAAATAAAAGTTAGAAATGGGATCTCATGGTCCATGCTGTTCTTTTTATTAAAACATACCCTTTAGAATCTTTTTGTTTTTTTCAGAGTCTCACTTCATTACCCTCAGTAGAGTGCCATGATATCATAGCTCATAGTAACTTTAAACTCTTGGACTCAAGCAATTCTCTTGCCTCAGCCTCCCGAGTAGCTGGGCATACAGGTGTCTGCCACTGTGCCTAGTGCTTTTTTTTTTTTTTGAGACAAAGTCTCACGATGTGGGGGCTAGAGTACAGTGGCATCACCACCACTTGCAGCAACCTCAAACTCCTGGACTCAAGTGATCTTCCTGCCTCAGCAACCTAAGTAGCTGGGACTATAAGTGCCTGCAATGCCTGGCTAATTTTTTCTATTTTTGGTAGAACTGGGATCTTGTTCTTGCTCAGGCTGGTCTCAAACTCTTGGCCTCAGGCAGTACTCCCACCTCAGCCTCTCAGTGCTGGGATTATAGGGATTATAGATGGGAACCACCATGCATGACCCATACCCTTCAAATTCTCCCATATCATACTTTCATTTCTGTCTTTAGAATTGTTGTAAATTTTTTAATTCAAAAAATTTTAATGAAGACTTTTTTGTAGAAATTAAAAAATTAATTCTGTAATTCACATGAAAAGGCAAAGAATTTAGAGCAGCCATAACCATTAGTAGTAGAGCTGAGAGATTGACACTTTCTGGTGTCAAAAGTTACTGAAAAGCTATAGCAATGGAGACAGTGTGTTGCTGGCACAAGGACAGATCAGTGGGACAAGAGAGAATCTGGAAGCGGACACGCAACACCTGGAAACTGACCTCTGACAGCATTCAGAGGCAATTTAGTGGAGAGAGGATAGCCTGGCAATAACGATGCCATAATAATTGGGTTATGTTATGCCAAAAGGGAACTTGGATCCATGTCTCATACGCTATGCAAAAATTAGCCCAAATGAATCCCAAACCTAAAGGTAAAACCTAGAACTATCAAGCTATGTTAAACCTTTGTGACTTTGGGGTAAGCAAAGCTTTCTCAGATACATCATCAAAAGCACATTCCATAGAAGAATAAGGTAATAAAATGGACTTTATCAGAACAAAAATCTCTGCTCTGGCTTGGCTCAATGGCTCATGCCTATAATCCTAACACTCTGGGAGACAGGATATTAGGAGGTCTGGGAGGCCAAGGCAGGTGTATAGCTTAAGCTCACGTGTTTGAGAGCAGCCCAAGCAAAAGCGAGACCCCGTCTCTACTAAAAATAGAAAAACTGAGGCAAGAGGATCACTTGAGCTCAAGAGTTGGAGGTTGCTGTGAGCTATGATGCCACAGTGCTGTACCCAGGGTGACAGCTCGAGACTCTGTCTCAAAAAAAAGAAAAAGAAAAAAGTCTGCTCTTCCAAAGACTTTCTTAAGAGAATGAAAAGACAAAGAAGATGTGTAGAAATAATATATATGAGGATTTGTCTCCAAAATACAGAAAGAACTCTTGGAACGCAGTAAGAAAGCTTTTTTAAATGGGAAAAAGAAAAAGATTTGAAAAGACATTTCAAGAAAGATGACCTAGATGGCAAATCAGCAGCTGAAAAGATGTTCATTATCATTACTTATTTGGGCAAAGCAAGGTAAAACCATGAGGAAATACATTACACCCTTTCAGACTGGTTTAAATTTAAGACTTGAGTAAACCAAGTGCTGGTGAGGACAGGAGAAACTAGAACTCTCACCCACTGCTGGTGCCATGTGGAACAGGGTAGCCACCTTGGGAAAAGTTAAATGTACACCTGTGTCTGATCCAGCCATTTCTTTTTTTTTTTTTTTTTGAGACAGAGCCTCAAGCTATCCCCCTGGGTAGAGTGCCATGGCATCACAGCTCACAGAAACCTCCAACTCCTGGGCTCAAGCGAGTCTTCTGCCTCAGCCTCCCAAGCAGCCGGGACCACAGGCGCCCGCCACAACGCCTGGCCGTTTTTTTTTTTTTTTTTTGGTTGCAGCCATCATTGTTGTTTGGCGGGCCAGGGCTGGGGATTCGAACCTGCCACCCTAGGTGTACGTGGCTGGCGCCTCAGCCGATTGAGCCACAGGCGCCGAGCCTGATCCAGCCATTTCACAATTGGGTACTTGCCCAAGCACAGTGGAAGCATGTTTCTGCATACATAAAACGGTCACAGCAACACTGTTTGTGATAGCCCCAAACTGGAAAAAACTCAAACACATATCAGCAGATGAATAGCTAGGTAAACTAGTGTATTCACATAGTCTAATGCTTCTCAGCAGTGAGAAGGAGTGAAAACACTGTATCATGGATGGATCTCAAAATGGTTATGCAGAGTGAGGGAAGCCAGACTAAGAACAGAGCATGTACTACGCACATATTATGCATGGTTCCACTTACATGAAATTCTAGGAAATGCCATCTGACCGACAGGACAAAAGGCAGGTCGTAGTCACCTGGGGGTGAGGCAGGTGGGCTGCATTAGAGAGGGGCCCAGGAAATGAGGGGTGACAGGTTTCTTTGCATGTGTGTCCCTGTACCAAGTCTGTGTCGCTTGTCATGTGTCACTAGCACCTCATATAGCCATATATATACAAAACTACATTGTTGTGGCACTTTATGCCTTTGTCTTTGTCTTGAGAACTGTTTTGAATTTTTAGGGTATCTTTTTCATCCCTCAGATAATCGTCCTGTGTTGGGCTGTCGGGAGCTCGTGTCCAGGAACCTGTCCAAGATCCTTCCCGCCCTCTGCCACGACATCTCTGACTGGGTGGTGGGGACCAGGGTGAAGGCAGCACAGCTGCTGCCTGTGCTGCTGACTCACGCCGAGGACCACATCACACAGCACCTCGAGGTCATCCTCAGGACCTTGCTTCAAGCCTGTGACGATGATGAGAGAGCCGTGGTCAACAATGTGAGTTGCTTTGTTTGGTCATTTTATGCAGCTCTGACCTGCAGTGTAGTCCCTGCTAGGTATGCAGGCCTGTCCATAATGACAGAAAGACATGATCATGCCCAGTCCCTGGTAGCTGCTGGTCTGTTTTCTGTCCCTGTAAATAACATTGTATTGAAGGTGAATCTTCCATGCTTGTCTTTAAGCATAGTCAGGTGTGTGTTTCTGTGTGAGTGTTGTATAAACCCGCTGCTCACCAGACAGGGTCCAAGGACCAGGCTGCTAATAGAGGCATGGAGATCCTGGGAGTTCAGCCCCACTGTGAGGACATTCAGGCCCTTCCCAGCCTGTGAGGACTATGGGTGACCCAGGCAGATGCCCTAGTCATCCAGTGGGTAGTGTCCCTGGTGCCTTCCTCTTTCTCACTACTCGTTGACAGCTCAGGTGGTCAGTGCCCTTGTGAGCTGGAAGCATCACCATCTAGCTCACACCTTTCTCACATGACTGTTGGAGGTTGGGCAGTGTCCTGGCTGACAGATACCACCTATGGACCATGCACCAATCCCATGGGGGCGCATCTTGGTGCTCAGGGGAATGACTAAAGCTTTCACTGTAGGTTTTAGTCCAAAATACCCTTCTCATCTTGAATCTCAGATTCCATTGCACAGAAACTTTTGCTAATAGGTTTGATATTTACTGTTCTAAGTCATCATTACTGATGTAGAACACATGTTGCTGGATTTATGTTTTAGAAACAAGCCATTTGAAGCCTATTATTTACATAGCATATGGGGTTTTTTTTACTTTTCAAAAACTAAAATCAATTTAAAGTTGCATATAGGCTCAGCGCCTGTAGCACAGTGGTTATGGCGCCAGCCACATACACTAAGGGTGGTGGGTTCAAACCTGGGCTTAGCCAGCTAAACAACAGTGACAACTGCAACAAAAATATAGCTGGGTGTTGTGGTGGGCAACTGTAGTCCAAGCTAACTTGGGAGGCTGAGGCAAGAGAATCACTTAAGCCCAAGAGTTTGAGGTTGCTATGAGCTGTGACGTCATGGCACTCTACTGAGGGTGACATATAAGACTCTGTCTCAAAAAGAAAAGTTGCATATAATCCTTTATATGACATATAGCTTCAGTTTTTGGATATCAAGTTTATCACTAACAGAGCCAGACTTTGTGCGAGGGTTTTTTGTTATTCAATACAAAACTCTTAATCTTCTGTTTGACATTATTTTATAGCCCCCAATCTAATTTTATGCAGGATGAGGCTGATTAAGTGATGGGTAGCATTAGCAGACAATCTGTGAAGTTGATGGGCTAGTTGGGATCCGTGAGAAAGAATGTGCTGTACATGCAGGATGCTGACCCAGGAGGGCATGTTCTGGGTGAGCCTATCATAGACAGCTAGAGCAGGTCCCCAGCAGTTTCATGGGGACCTCAGTGAGCTCCTGCCACAGTGTACAGGCTGCTGGCCTCTCTGTGCACCACCCCCAGGACCCCCAGGTCAGTGTTCTGGGAGTTGTCCCAGCCTGCCCATCCTTTATGGGTCACAGTGGATCCTTCAGACAGATCCCAGCTCTGGATTGATTCTGCCATAATGTTGAGGCCTTTCCTCCTGACGGGAGTGTAGAACCATGATCACAAGTAACCGCATGCCGACAGTCCTTCACATACCTTTTTTTTTTTTTTTTTTTTGAGACAGAGCCTCAAGCTGTCCCCCTGGCTAAAGTGCCACGGCTTCACTGCTCACAGCAACCTCCAACTCCTGGGCTCAAACGAGTGTCCTGCCTCTGCCTCCCAAGTAGCTGGGCCACAGGTGTCTACCACAATGCCTGGCTATTTTTTTTGGTTGCAGCTGTCATTGTTATTTGACGAGCCCAGGCTGGATTCAAACCCGCCACCTTAGGTGTATGTGGCTGGCGCCTTAGCCGCTTGAGCCACAGGCGCCTAACCGTCCTTCACATATCTTAACAGCCATTCTTGGGTTCAATTTCCCAGAGACCTTTGTCTTTTTGCCACAGGTTTGTTAACATAGGATCTGAGAGAGGTTGGTTTCTTTTTCTGATCCAAGTCTATGTTGGACTCTGCTGGAATCACTGTTTTCTCTCCTCTTCCACTAGGGTGAGGTGCCACGGAGCAGGGACCTTTTAAACTTTCTGTGCCCACCTTAACAACTAATGCTCTTCCTCTTTCTTTCATCCTGTCAAGGGTCATGCTACCTAGATTCCAGCCTTGTTCTGTGGAGCACATCAGATTCCCACCTCCACTTCCATCCAACTGAGCTCTTTTGAGGCAGAACCCAGAGCAATTCAGAAGGGGTGGAATGCATTGGAAAAGGGAGAGGGGTGAGAGCGAGAGATGGGGAGAGATAGATGGAGAGGGACAGAGAGATAGGAAAAGACAAGGAGAGAGATGGAGAGAAGCAGAGAGAAGGGGAGAGGCAGAGAGAAATGGGAAGAGACAGGGAAAGAGGCAGAGAGAGATGGGGAAGGACAGGGAGAGATGGAGAGAGGCAAAGACAGATGTGGAGAGGCAAGGGGAGAGACAGAGGGAGTGGGAGAAAACCCGGGCAGGGTGGTAGTGCTGTGGGGGCCCAGCCCACCCACTCCTGCTGGTGTCCTCTCAGCGGCCTAGTTTAGAACTCCAGTGAGTAGGAGTGGAGTAGGGGAACAAAAGGTAGGGTGAGTTCTCCTTTTTCTGTTTTTTGAGAGTTCTTTTAGTTTTTTTAACTTTCTATTTTGAAATAGTTACAGATTCCCAGGAAGTTGGGATAGCATGCACAGAGATCCCTTACCCTTCCTCACCTCTCCAGGAGCTGTCTGTATGACTGACATGCACTATCAAAGCCAAGAGCGCACTGGTGCCTGCTGCTGGCCTGAGCAGATGCCCAGCCCCCACAGAGCTCATCAGTAGCCATTTCTACTTACCCCCTTCCTGGTAACCTCTTGTCTGCCTCCATTTCTATGCAGTGTGTGGTGTTGGGAACTGGCTTTTATCACCCATCATAATGCCCTGAGATTAGCCTGTGTTGTTGGTGGATCAATAGTTGTTCCTTCTTATTGCCAAGCAGGATTCCTAGGTGTGGAAGTGCTGGTGTGTGTTTAACTCCTCATTAGTAAGACATGAAGGTTGCTGATATTGGAGGAGGGGCACATGGAAAGCACCTAGATATTGGCCTCCCATGAGCTGGACCCAGGTCAGGTCGTATGTTCTGTGTACCAGCTGGGGCCCTTGTCTCCTGGAAATTCTAAGGGACCATGAAAGGATAAGTATGCTAAGCACGCGCCGAAAGCTTTCTCACCCACTCTGTTTCCTCATGTTTCCCTCTCATAGTGTGTAAGATCTGCAGAGCTGATCGGAACGTTCGTCCCCCCAGAGGTGTTCCTGAAGCTAATGTTGGCAATGCTGAAGAAGTCACCCTCCCCCTCCAAGCTCTTAGTACTGGCATCCACTGTTCAAGGCTGCCCCTGTGAAGCCCTCCAGCCGCATGTGAAGGTCATCGCCATGGACCTGGCTCAGACCCACATCTGTCAAGCATCTGAAAGTGTAAGAGCACAAAAGAGAGGACAGGCGGCATCTCCCCAGGGTGCCAAGTGTCGTGCCTGGCAGTGGCCATCAGTGAGGCCTGGTGCTTTGTCCCCACCAGCACCACAGCTACTCGGAATATCCAGCAGAACCTGGGTGCTTATGCCAGTGGCCTCTTCTTTAGGGACCTCATTCTGCTTTGTCCAGCACTATAGCCCCTGGTGGCTATTTAAGTTAATTATACCCACAGGTGGCTTTTTAAGTTAATTACTGTGTCCCTTTCTTGGTCCCTCTGGTCACTTTTCATGTGTGGGCTACCTTGTTGGACAGCTCGGACAGAACACATCTGCTCCAAGGAAAGTTCTGCTGGACTGTGCTGCTGTGGGTGTCCCAGGGCTTGTGGCTGGCTCTCCGGGCAGCCACTCACCCCTTCTGCTGGTTTGGACGTGCTTGGCCTCAGTGACCATTGGGAGATTGTTATGCAACCTGCTCTTTGCCAAACAATTTGTTTTATTTTAAATTGAGCGGTAAATCTATTACATCTAAAACTGAAAGCACCTGGGTTGTTGGGCTTAATCATTTGGAATAATTTATAATTGTTTTTGATTGAAGAAAAAGTAATGACTTTTTGTTTATCGGTTGTGTAACCCACACGCCTTAGCACTGGATGGCACACCCAACCTTCTGCAGTTCCAGGGAACAAGAGTCTGCCCCAGTCTCTCCCATCTGATGCCCAGGGGCTGGTGCTTCCTCAGCTTTGTAGTTTCCCACAGCTATTACAACCACAAAGCTGGGGGCAGCTCAGCTTGTCCCTGTCCTTTGTCAAGGCCCTTCCCTCTGTCCTCAAAGTGAGAGAGTGGTGCAATTCACAGTTGTGTTCATAAACTATTTTAAGGTAAGAAAAAAAA
Organism: Galagoides demidoff; assembly: GCA_963574575.1. Classification (NCBI taxonomy): domain Eukaryota; kingdom Metazoa; phylum Chordata; class Mammalia; order Primates; family Galagidae; genus Galagoides; species Galagoides demidoff. The sequence goes on along the minus strand of CAUYQV010168096.1, from coordinate 7,768 downwards.
AAGAACTATTTTAAGAAACCTATAAGACTGTTTCTAAAATACACAGAGGGGAATAGAGCTGAGGTCTCGGGAAGGGAATGTAGATAGGCTCTCTGCATGGTGCCTTCAGCTCCATTTCAACTTTTCCCAAACACATTTTTACACACCATCAAATCTATGTAAGTTCTGCATTTTTAATAACAGGTTTTTCTAAGAATGATTTTGATTCCTATATATAGATTTACCAACTAGAAGCATTTTTTTTTCCTTCAAGGATATAACTTGAAAATATGTTTAAGTGTTTAAATACATGTGTGTTTAAATACATGTCTTACAGTACAGCAAAAAAAATGTGATTTTCATATCTTAATTTTGGTTACAGAAAATGTAATCACCTGATTTTTAAGTTCAGATCCTGTATTTGACCTCTCCAGTTGTATTGAGAAAAATTTATTTTATCTTATAAAGGAAGAGAGACCCCTCTGACCAAGTCTGGTCATGCCAAAGGGTCTCCCAAGATACCAGCCCTGCGTCCTTCCAGTGTGTGAATATATTCTGGCCCTTTGGCCAGGCTGAGGTACCAGTCATCATAAAATCTCAAGGCATTTTACTCCTTTTACTCTTTTTTTTTTTTTTTTTGTTTTTTTCACACAGATTTTCTTCCTCTGTTGCCTGGGCTGGAGTTCACTCTTATCCTCATAGCTCACTGCAACCTCAAACTCGAGGCTCTAGAGATCATCCTGCCTCAACCTTCTGAGTACCTGGGACTACAGATGTGCACACCTGGTTAATTTTTTTAATTTTTGTAGAGATACGATCTCAGTTTTGCTCAGGCTGGTCTCAAAACTCCTGACCTCAGGAGATCCTCCCGCCTCAGCCTTCCAAAATGCTGTGATTACCGGCATGACCCACCCTGCCTAGTCCATTTTACTCTTTTCTTAACAGACTTAAATTTTTCACAAGAAAGGATAAACACCCACAGGCCTCAATCAGTCATCTCTGTTTCAGAGTAGAAAACAGCTCTGTATTCTTTTCTCTGGCAGGGTTTCAGGAGATACATGCTTTATTTGTATAATTTCTCTTGGGAGATAGTTTATGTTTCCTTCAATTATGTTTTAGTAGCTGTAAGGGAAAGTTAAGAACTGAAATTTTTAAAAATCCTGCATTAAGCAAAACAAAGAAGTTCATGAATATGTATTTCAAACTGCAAATCTAACTTGAACCACACCTATGTGGTCAGCAGGGAAGCTGGGTTTTTAGTAGAAACTGCTTTCCCAGATATCCTATTAAGCACTGTAGGATGCTTATCAACTGGTTATCACTATACCCGTTGAAACGATGACATGACTCACTGATTTCTGTTTAACTACAGAAAATGAAGTTCAGGGATTGTGTTGCCATTAATGGGATGTAAAAGTCTCTTGTACTTTATCTAGTGAATTAAAATTTTTACAATCTTAGATAAGTAACATTGTTTTAGAAGCAAAAAATATTGAGTATTATTTCCTGTTATATCTTTTTTTTTTCATTCTTTGTGTGTGTGTAGGCAGACATTGAAAATGCTCTGGTTAAATATAGAGAAATCTATAAATGTTAAGTCTTGTTACTTCTTCAGAGATACTGCCATATTCATAGTAGGAGGCCTGAGCTTGCTGTGAGGGTGTGTAGTTCCCTGTGAGCCCAGCACCTGGGCACATAGTGAGCAGCTCAACAAAAGCACAGCAGCCCATGTCTTTTAAGAATATCCTTCTGAAATTTGAATTGAAAAATGAAAGCTTCTCAAATTGATATGTATCATTATAAATCATTCCAGCAATTTACCAAGATATGTCCTCAGAAATCAATCCAGGCCTGAAAGAAATGACTGTGAGAAAAGTTAAGGCTGGAATAAAACAGACCTGTGGCTTATCCTAGGAATTAGGGCACTCCATGCATACAGCCCACAGTCGGGGGTCCAATTCTTCCAGGGCAGACGACATGCTGTGTGGAGCTATACCTTCAGTGGGTGGGGCATAGTAAGATCTAGGGGTATATGGACCACCTGCTATGATACAGTGGAAATTTTTTGTTTAAACTTTGATGCTTAATGTATATGACTGGTGAATGAGTCATAGAATTTCACAGTTGATTCAGAAATTTAGAACTAATCGATTGTCTGGTTAAATAATTACCAAACTTTTTTGGACTCATACCCCCTTTAGTAAAAACAAAGTTTAAGTGTATACCTCCAATATACATGCACTTGTTTATAAATTGTATTTATAAAGTACATACACAGCCACTATCCCAACTCATTCTGACTTTATGAAACATACACAAAGCAGACCTGTTAGAAGGGTGTTGTAATAAATGAATACAGGTGGAAGCTTTAGGACTTCCCTTGCATCTGCACGGCAACCACTTGTACCTCACAGGCTTCAGCCTCCCAATGAGGAGTGGCTGAGGCTGAAGCTGGGATGAGAAGTGATTTGACCAGCTGCCTCTGTCACCCATCAATCACAAAGCATCTCTGAACCATAGAATTTTGTTTGTTTTTTGTTAAAACTTAGTATTAAATAAATATTCAAAAACACATAGAAGAATAGCAGGATGTACTTGTGTGCACCTGTCACCTGGTTTCAGTAACTACCAACTCTTTTGTATTGTTATATCTGCCTTGTGCCACTTTTCTTTCTTTAACTTTGTGGAGAATGAGAACTCTGGGGTATTGTAAAGGAAATCGAAAATATGCTGTCATTTCACTTATAAATACTGCAGTATATATTGCTGCCACATGATAACTTTTTAAAATATAACTAAACTACTGTTAAGCATTTCACAAAATGAGCATAAATCTCTTGGCCCCCAGTCTGTGTTCTGTCTCCCATTTTGTCCCAAGTATACCCTTAGCCTAATCTATGTGCCCAAATCCTGGCACTTGTGATTTAGCGCAGTGCCTCTGTCCCTCTTGCGCAGTGGCTCTGTCCCTCTGACCCTGCCGTATGCTGCTCTCCCCCTAGGACCTCTACCTGGAGCGCCTGCTGCTCTGCGTGCAGGCTCTGGTCTCTGTGTGTCACAAGGACTGCAGTGAGTGCAGCTTGCAGCTTCTGGAAGTGCTGGTGACTGTCATGGCTGGCTCAGGTACCACCAGCCTCAGTGACAAGGTAAGACTGAAAGTACTCTTTTGCCTGGGAAGCCATTTTCCATAGAATGTAACATCTCTCTCCTTGGAGCTTGTGCTTCAGGCCTCAGGTCTGCCTACTGATCTGACCAGCAAAAGTGGATAGGACAGTCCTGAGGTAGCCTCAGAGAATGTCCCCTTCAGCTACCATAGTATTTTAGCATCTGGAGAAGACAGCTGTTTAATCTTAGAGTCTGTAGCAAAGGAGCAAACAAGAACTAAGACCGTTGTGACCCTTAAACTTATACATTGAAGTGGGGTTTTAGTGCATGTGCAACTAAAAGTCTGGAGAGAAAACATGGTCATAATTTTCCTACTTTAATTGAAGCCTAGCCTTAAAAAGTATTTCTGTTCCATTGACTCTATATTTATGCTTAAAATTCTTTCAACCCCAAGTTCCCCAAGGGCAAGGGTCATCTGAAGACCCATAGGGTCCCGCTACTTCTCTTGGATCTGAGACTTATCTTTTCCTTCCCATTTTTCTCTGGACAGCCTTGAGCAGATTCTCTCTTTTGGAGATCTTCAGGCCCAAAAGTTCCAAAGGGAACCTCACATCAGGGAGGCTTACTACCCTCCCTCTCTTTTCTTGGGGCCTCTTTAAGCTTTGTTTTATTTCTCTCTTTAAAAACAGCCTTTCCAAGGGTTATATATGTGCTAGCCAATAACTTGTCACTTGTAAGGCCAGAAATACCAGCAAATACAGGGTAAAAGGTGACTGGCTAGTCACCTCCCACCCTTCAGCCCCTCCAGAGCAGTGCTAGCAGTCTGCGCTCAATCCAGTTCCTCCAGTCCCTCATGCCAGCCTCGGGGGGAAGCCTGCTTGCTTATCCTCAGGTGGGTCTGCACTGGCTTCGTGTAGACCCAGGCTAGTACCGCGCTACTCAGCCTACGCTTGTTTGTCTGATTCCTCATCTACTGCATGAACAGCATCCATATGAGTGGTAACTGAGGCCTTAGCCCTGTCTCTGGCACAGCGCCTTCTGGTGGATGTTCACAGTTGACCCAGTTATTCCCGAACTTGAGGGCCTGAGTGGTTTAGCCCTCAAGGCAGACTCCAGGAGGGAAGTCTGAGCCTTAATAAGGATTATCTCAACCTTGACTTTATGCTTCCAGGCGCAGGAGGCAGTAGCCTTGCTGGCTGAAGTGGAGGGCATCAGCAGCCAGGACCTCTATCGCAAGCACATGGGCCCTCTGTTGGAGCAGCTGACAGCATCCCACAGCGACTGGACTGTGCACTCGCCAGAGCTGGGGCAGTTTAGTGTGGTCATGTTTCAGGCAGGTGAGTCCTGGCAGGTGAGTCCCATGCAGGCTGCGGCATGCTGACTGCCTTCATCATAGCTGGGAGAAATTTCTGCATAAACCAGAACTGAACTATTTTTAACTGAGGCATATTTTTAAAAAATAGCTAATAGTCACTCTTGCTTATGGAGAACAAGAATTTTAAGGAATAAAACCTTTTAAAAGAATGCTAAGAACATCCTATTAAAAACTTGGTGTGATATAGCTCTTTACAGTGTGGCCTAGGCACACATTTTTTACATTAAACCTTGAAAATGTGATTTTTCATGGCCTCTTTTGTAGCCCATATTTTTCAAATACATCTAAATTTTATTGCAGAATTTAACACATTTAACCAAGTTAGTGTTTTGAGCATGTGATATAGAAGGCCTGCAGCTCCAGCCCCTCTGAAATGTCAGCATTAAACATATCAAGCACAATAGCTTTTTCTTTCTTTTGTTTTTGCAATTTTTGAACCCGGACCCAGGACCAGGTTTGAACCCGCCACCTCCAGTATATAGGGCTAGTGCCCTACTCCTCTGAGCCACAGGTGCCGCCCTAGCTTTTTCTTCATTTGTCTCCTCAGTTCTCTCAAAGACCATAACTTTGTACTCCTCTGAATGGTCTCACCACCCATTCTGGTCATATAAAGTGTTGTAATTATACTCTGGGTCTAAGGATATGTCCTATTAATATGTGACTTGTGCATATCTCAGAGATACAGTCATTGTTGTTGGAGACAGCCTAGGACCTACCAGAGGGTTGACCTTGGTGACCTAGTACTGAATGACAATCCAAAATTATTCTTCATCGACTATATTGAGAACTGTTCTGGAGCTCACTGCACCTGACACCAACCTCTCTAAGGCTGTAGTGGCCTCTCTAAGATTTGCTCTTTGTGTTTGCAGTTTTTCTTACACTGTTAGTATAACTGACTGCAACTCAGAAAACAAATTTATTTGGGCCACATCTCATATTATACACCAGAAGACAGGAGAATTGGCAGTGTCCTGCTCAGGAACAAGCGTCATTAGCCCAGCTAATTATTTTCTCAGAGTCCCTCTGTCCCGATGTATGTGTAGAATCTCACAGGAAACATAGCATGATGTTTCCAGCACGGGGTCCTAGGAGAACAGATGATTTTTATTCTCTCTTCTTTCTTCTTTTTTTTTTTTTTTCTATTTTTGAAGTTTTATATAATGGACGTGTACTGCTATAATAAGCAGAAAACCTTAAGATTAAAGTAACTTTTTAAGTAAGAGAAAATTTTTAATTGTTCATTTTCAGAAGTTATTTGTTTAAATGGAGAACCACAAAGGAAAAACATAGATTTGACTGCATGTACATCTGGAACCAAAATAAAAGGGAGGGGGACTTCAGAAAACATCATAGTAAATGAAACAGTGTAAGATCTGTGTTAAATAAAGCTCACATATACTGAGGATAAAAGCGTTAACCCCAAATAGGCAAAATATCTAGATTATATTTTTAAAAAGGAATTGAACTTAAACGCAGAGTGGGAAAATCTTCAGCCCTTTTCATAGTAATCTGAGTTTAGGCCACAGATCAGAATCTCATGCTCAGTGTTGCCCTGGGTTATAGAACAGGAGCCTCAGTGTTGTGCTGGCAACACCATGAATGAGCAGCCAATTAACAGGCTCTAGAATTGTCAATACATACACAGCCAATTACGTAACAGCCAAATTCATAAGAATTTATCCTAAGGAAATAATTAATTATGGAAGACGCTATATATGCAGATATTCAGCAGGACACAGTTTAATACCAGGAATTGGAAGTGACCCAAGTACCTTACAGGAAGTTAAATATATAAGGATATTTCTGTGGAAAAGGGGTCCTGGCAGCAGTTAGAAAGTCCTTGTTCACAACATGGGCAAAGGAGTGGGGTGTGACCTGCAGGGAAATTAAGTGTGAGCACATAAGAAGGTCAATGCTGTGAGACATCCTTCGGATTTAGTTGGGTTTGGGGTTTCTCATGCTTCAAAGAGAACCACAAGAGCCCCCAGAGGAAGCTGTCAGCCTGGCTCTTCCTCTCAACTTAGGGACTTCAGGTTCCTCTCTATATTTAGGCCAAAAGATGTGTCTTCTTTCCAGTTGAAGATGTAGGGAGAGTTTAAAAAGTAGAAATGGCATCAGAAGTTGCAGGGTGGAAGGCCCTTAAATCCTGAGGTGTCTGGCCATGCTGTCCTGCCAAGGCCTTCGGGAACATGGTGTCAGGACTAGTGGAAGAAAACCTCACCTCTCAGATCTGACCTTGAGTTAGGCACAGGTGTGTGTTTCCTCATGGCAAACGTGGGCAAGCACACTCTGAAAGGAGCCTGTGCCCAAAAAGGAGCTCACTCCCAAGTAAACAGCCCAGACAACAGATGGTGCCAACAGAGAGGGATCCATATCTCTGGGGGTGTTTATATCTGTCATATCTGTCCATTTCCCTCACCCTCGGGCCTGCAGGGAGGCAGTGCACATACAGGGGCATCTGTAGGGCATCTGGGACATGCTTATGTTGTGGTTCATTGAGGTTTATTGGAGGAGAGGTGGACAGTCCTGCAGTGGGAATACAGCCTACCTCAGGGGCTCTTGTGAGCATCGGTAGCACTGTTTGGGCAAATGCCTGTGTTCATTATCTGGGCAGGAAAGCAAGACCCAAAGGATGTCCACTGGTGTGTCTAAGATTCCATAACAATGTTCAGACTCTGCACACAGTTGAGCAAACCTGGCCTCAGCTCGGCCTTTAAAAACTCTGAACTTACCCCGTCTGTGGAAGATATTTCATTAGATATATTTCATTTTGAAAAGCAATTCTTAAAAAACAACTGTCATTTTCAGAGTACCCATTTTCTAGCCCAGTGTAGGAAGCTGCTGCCCCATGTGGTAGTGACTACAAACTACTGTGGTGTTGATGCTGTCTAAACCATTTTAAATGATTGAGAAGACTAGGCAGGAGGATCACTTCAGGCCAAGAGCTCAGGAGCAGCCTGGGCAACATAGTAAGACCCCATCTCTACAAAAAGTTTTAAATTTACTCAGGCATGATGATGTGTGCCCATAGTCCCAGCTACTCAGGAGGTTGAGACAGGAGGATCACTTGAAGTAAGGAATTTGAGGTACGATTGTGCCACTGCATTCCAGCTTGAGTGACAGAGAGTGACAGAGTGAGAACCCATCTCTTACAAAAAAAGAGATGTTGATAGCCGAGCATTGTGGCAGGTGCCTATAATCCCAGCTACTCGGGAAGCTAAGACAAGAGAATCACTTAAGCCCAAGAGTTTGAGGTTCCTGTGAGCTAGGACTTTATGGCACTCTACCAGGGACCTCAAACAAACAAAAAAA